>CAUYSK010052375.1:0-30984 GCA_963575035.1 Avahi laniger
GTTAAAGATGCTGAAACATCAATCTGAATATAAATACATACTTTGTCTTAAAAACCCTGGAGACAAATTAGAAATTATGACCTATAAATGAACCCAGGGCATTTATTCTTCTTCTTGGAAGATTTCCAAGATGCCATTAAAGAGACTTGCAGTCACTTATTGGTGGATTTAAGCACTAGCGTCCCTTTACTCACCATGCCAAGGAATAGTCGTTAAGAATTGATGTTCATGTTCCAGATGGGCCAGCAAAAAATACTACAAAAATCACCCAGGGAAGGTGGATATAACAATGTGTGTGACCTTATCGCAGATGGCATTTATCTCAGTCTGCTTGGGTTGTGTAGCAAAATACCATAGACTGGGTGTCTCAAACAATAGAAGTTTATTTCTCATGGTCCTGAAGGCTAGAAGTCCAAGATCAAAGTGTCAGCAAGGTAGATTTCCTTCTGAGGCCTTTTCTCTTGGCTTGTAGGTGAGTGCTGTCTTGCTGTGTGGTCACATGACCTCTTCTTTGTGTGCCCCAGGAGAGAATGAGCACTGGTGTCTCTTCCTTTTCTTATAGGGACACTTGTAAGTGTCCATTATCATGGTGGCCTCACCTTCATGACCTCATTTAAACCTAATCACCTCTAAAGGCCCCACCTCCAAATACTGCCACACTGGAAGTCAAGGCTTCAACATGTGACTCGTGGGGGACACAAACATTCAGCCTACAACAGCATTTATGAGTGTCAAAACATCTGGGAAAATATGCCACAAATGTAAAAGACATCTAACTTCTTCAATGTGACTGTTCATCTCTCCATTGCAAAACTACTTAATCATCTTATTAAGTCATCATTCTTTTCTCCCCAACACACCCAAGCAATTTTAAAACCAGTTGCACCTTGTACCCAGAGAATTATTTTATAATTTAAATTATCATTCAATCACCACTTACTCATCACCAAATATTGTGATTTTGACTGACAATACTACCCTATTTTTTTGGAGAAAGAACATGATATTTGTAGTAAATACTTGCATAAATTTTGCAATCTGTTTGAAGTTGAATTTTGTAGGATTATCCCACATGAAGTCTATAAAAAGGGAAACTGGAAGATAAAAATTTGCCAGCATCTGTTCAACATTATCCCAGGGACACAAAGACTGTATCTAATGGAGGATTCTGATCAATGGAGAAGAAACCTCTATTGTAGGCCAGTATCCTAGCAGGCTTTGCCGGTGATGAAATTAAATATTCCTCTTGGCTATCAAATGTCTTGAACCTTATTTTTTACTGCTTACTAAAAAAGATTCTGATGACTAATTTAGTTTCTCGGGTATCTTAATATGAGGAAGAGTGAGCTCCAGAAAGTGACATAAAATTTTGGTCCTTGGAAAGAGGAAGGCATAGCCTTCATTGTAAATTACAAACATCGGACTTTAGTAAGTCCAAATTATGGGAGTCAGTTCCCCAAGTCTGGCCAACTCTGAATGCACTGAAAAAAAAGTGAGTTTTAGATTTCAAAGCTTAGAACAAAAACCTGAAGACCATACCAACATACTGATCACAGTGAGACCTTGCTTGAATTTTCAGCCAGTATATCCCTGTCTCTTATATCTTTTCTCTTGACAAGTCTATAAGGGCAAGAAGAGTAGTCACGTCAGTTGCCACCTGCCAGCTATTGTGTCATCTTCATTTATACAGAGAGCTAACTCCCCCTGCCAACCCCATAGACCAGCTCTGCCCATGAATAGAGTATTTGGCAACATGCACAGCAACTGTGCCAGAATGCTGCAGGACATAAAATAGAATTGTATTTTCAGGATCTCTGATAATTTCTTCATATGCAACATTACATCTCCCCAGAGTATACCCAACAGGACTGTAAGGGGACACATTTTATACCAAGAAGTGAAAGTTTTCAAAAGTGTTAAAAAAAAGTTTAAATATAGTTTTGTATCCCTCCTTTGAGTGGAAGGTTATAGATGGGTACAGTTACAACACTGAGCTAAGCTGAACTGTATCCCTAAGCAAAGTCAGAAACTGTGTTTTGGGAGAAGACTCTGGTTAAAATCTTTGAGGTAAGTTACATAGAAGGTGTTTTTAGACTAGATATCCTGATAGTTTTCTGGCCACTAACCCATTTAATTCAGATGTTCTTGGTTCACTCTTTTTGTTGGGTCTTTTGGATTTTTCCATAGTCTTAAAACAAAACCTTGCTGTAGGTACAGTTTCTGTAATTATTCAGAGTACAAGTTCCATTGAACTGCATGCATGAACATGATCCTTTAACTTTAAACAGACCTTTGTCCATAGAACAGGTGTCTCTATGAATATTTCATTAGTGAATGTTTACTACTAACATTTTAAATTCTCGTTTTATTTTAAACAACTTCGATGGTTCTCTTTGTTTGTTATCAGAGTTATGCATTTTTTCCTTAAAAATCTTACCAGAGACCACCTTCCAGATATCCTAGGAATATGTAGGTATAACATGTAACGTACTTTCTCTAAGTAGAAATGTCATTGATGTCTTGTTTGTGTATTACTCACATTAAATATATCTACAATAATAACAATTCTTCTAATAATGGAATAGTGAAGTATATAAAGCACAAAAAAACAAAATTCAAGAATTCATCTCCCAAATGGACAAGAATTGGGATGCCTCAAATGCTCTTAAACATTAGGATGTTAACTGAAGCCCCAGACCTCAGGTTGCTCACGATACACTCTCTGAAATGTCAAGCTGGTGGTGCACACCTGTAGTCCCAGCTACTTGGAGGCTGAGGCAGGAGGATTGCCTGAGCCCAGGAGTTTGAGATTGCTGTGAGCTAAGCTGATGCCACAGGCACTTTATCCCAGGTAACAGAGTGAGACTCTGTCTCAAAAAAACCAACCAACTAACCAAACAAACAAAAAACCAACAACAACAACAAAAAAAACCCAAAACCAAATGGATGTGTTACTGAGATGGCCACCACTGGGAGGTAACAAACACAGCTGATGGCTTGGCCTCATAGGATATTTTCAGAGAAGCCAAATGGTATTACTGCATCTTTGGAATAGTCCGTGCTTCAGGGAATGGAGTGGTTAAGGTAGGAAACAAAGAGAAGAAGGGAGATGAAGTTATTTCATCCCTTTGGTGTCTTCTTGCATTGGTTAAGCCCATCGCATGAGGTGTTACTTGTGAATTTTTGAGTTGTGTTGTCTGTTTTTTGCAGGAAGCTACCTGGGAAGCAGAGCTCCCTCTTTCTCAATCAGCCTCCTGTCTGAGGCAACTTGATCTATAGACTAGAGAAGGGGGCAGTGCCCTTGCTCTGTGATCTTGGGAACTCTGTTAAGGCTACCTGGTTGGGGATGGGGGTGGATACAAACAGTGGGATGTTGGTATGGCCATAATAATCTGGGGGCAATGCATAATGTGAGTGTTGCCATAACAGAATACCACAGACCGGGTAATTTATAATGAACAGAAATTTATTGGTTCATGGTTCTGAAGGCTGGGAAGTCCAAGATTGAGGGGCGAGCATCTGGCAAGGGCCTTTTGCTGCATCCTGCAGTGGAGGAAGGGCAAAGAGAGGGCTGGAAAGAGAGCAAGAGGGGCCAAATTCATCTTTTTATAACAAACCCACTCTGGCAATAATGAACACATTTCTGCCATGATGGCGTTAATCCATTCATGAAGGCAGAGTCCTCATGGCCTGATCACCTCTCATCAGGCCCTACCTCCCAACGCTGTTGCTTTGGAAATTAAGGTTCCAACATGTGTTTTTTGGGGGACACATTCAAGCCATAGCACTGGGAAATGTTCAGGAAATAGTGATTTGCTCCATACCTATGCCCCACTAGACTCTTCTCTGCCTAGAAAATTCCACAGGAGTAATCAAGAATACATTTCTAGCATGAAGTCTTATAAAACGTTTATACTTCTTGCTTTCCCTAGGGCACTTAGCAAACTGTCTGCCACATAAAGTACTCTGGCCATTTGGCTTTAGAAACCTTAGGATTCTTATGAAGCTGTCCCCAGTGTCTGATGGACCCTGTGGACAAATTACCATGTTAGACTATGAATTTATCTTCTCACAAAGTGTACTTATTAGGAAAAAAAGAAAAGAAAAGGAAAGGAAAAAACCTACTTTCCCTGACATTTAATTTAATTACCTGGTTTGTTTCTATGACCTAAATCTTATAACCTACTGGAAATGACTTTTATCCTCTTGAATAATTTTACTATTTTTTTCCTTGAACATACAAGAATTTTCCTAGTTAGTATAAGACATTTGAATTTGTATACCTTTTTATAATTCAGAGCTGTTTAATTTTGGACTTACAACAAGCAGGAATACCTTCTAGGTCAGATTCCATGATTAGTAGGTATATTTAATGTTTACTTTGTGGGGAAGAATGGGGCCGAGGGTGGTAAGAGGTAAAAGAGAGTCCAAAGGGAGATAGAGATACGTTAATTGGTATTTGGAAATGAAATACAGTTTTTTGTATGTTCTTTTTTTTAAAAAAATCACGAATCCCATGTTGTAACTAATTAAGATATTAACATTAATTCTCATCATTGACAAATTAGTTTTCTCAGTCAAAATATTTCAGGTTCTTGAGCTATCATTTTGTGAAATTCACCAGCATCAGCAAGTTATATCCTTTGAGAATTGATATATTAATTTAACAAGTAAAAACAATCAATTGTTGGGATGGTTTAGTTAGACCGTGTCAATCATCTGCAGTAATTCACAATAAATAAAGTTCTTCACTATTGACATGTATGGTCATGCAAGGGGATGCCTACTTAGTCTATTCAATCAGAACACCAGTGCATGAACTCAGACCTCCATTGGGTCAACCTCATTGAGGTATTATTCCTTTACAACATTGGAAAGGTTTTTTTTTTTTAAAGATTTATGTGGGAAGGAAAACTATATGAAAATGGAAACCATTTAGAAGTTGCTAACATATTTCTTATATATAATATATATGCTTTATAATACATACTTTATCATATATTTGTATAGCACTTAGCTTAGGTGTATATATGTTATATAAATATATAGCACTTAGGTGTATGGAAATTGTGAAATAAATTTTGTCTTTTATTGCTGTTATTGCTGTTATTATTTATTATTAAAATGTCCTTTCCTCAAAGGATTTTCATGCCCTGAGAAATAATCAAGCCAGGCTGTCCCGCGGCCTTACTGTAGAACTACCTATTTCATACGGAACACGCAGTTGTTACATTGCCAAGCCCAGGGTCTAAGGTGCTTTATTGGTAGACAGAATAATTGAGATTAGGTGTGGAAGAGGGAAGGGTGGGTAAAACTTACAAAACTTATAACAACTCTTGGTTGTCTGTTTAGCTATCTAAAATTCAACCATGAGCTCTTCAGTCTTTAGGATTGCTTGAGTTTTATTCCTTGAGTTCTTTAAGAATTGCCAAAAACCCACTGTCAGCCTCTGTCCTGCATTTCTGGTTTGCCTGTTTTAATTGTGAATCCTCCATGACAGACTAGTTTCACCTCAGCAGATAAATCTTGACAATGTCTATGCTACCACCTTAGGAGGCCTGGAAATGCTATGCTCCTCAGACCACCTGTCAGTGGCTCAGCTGTTGCTGGAGCTATTACAGACTCTCTCTCTTCAGATCACCATATTGTTTTCTTTTCTTTTCTTTTTTTTTTTTTTGCTAATAGTTATAACTAGATAACTAGGAACGAGTGTCATAGAATACTTACATGGCACCAAATTAGTACTTTCCCTACTTCTCTTATGACTGAGTACTTAGTAGTAAATTCCTGTATGGGTCCCCACCAATCAGCTGCCTAGCCCTCTGAACCACCATCAGGACAAAACACTGAGGTGGGGATTGTCATCCCATTCCCCAATTTTCTGGTTGGGTCTCGGGATGAGATCCATATTCTATGACTGGAAACACGTCAGACTCTTCAGTGGTTTCTCCCTTTGTGGCTTCCTGATAACCGTGTTTCACCAGTGAGGTCTGACACTCAGTGCTGATTACTTCTGGAATTAAAATTCTGGGTAGGGTCCTCTCAGAGATGAGGTGGACCACCTGACTCTCCATTGCCAGTCTCTGTATGTAGACTGGTTGCCCCCAATCCCTATATGAAGTCCTCATCCAGGTGCACCAGGTGGAAAATGGCCAAGGTGAATCTTATGAGCACCCCATAGCAAGTCCTGTGAGGAGGAGATGGACACAGCATAGGTACCTTTGGAGGAAATGACCATGAAGCATGTCTGAGAACATCTCTGTTTGCGTCATTGGTCTGCAGGGCCAGCCCTGGTGACATCATTGTTCAGAACAGGGCAATTTGTATATACAGGATCTTTCCATCTTTCATTTTCAAAAAGGATTTATTTTTATCCCCAAAGTATCTTTCAATTTACTTATCGTAAGGAGCTTGGCTTCTTTGGCAGTTTTCCTCTGGCTGCATTAGTTTGAAACCTCTCTGGGTAGCTCTCCTTTGTTGCCAACCCTGTTTTACTGACAGCATCTCAGAGATGATCTGCTCCGGGAATAAGCAGAGGGATTTCTCAGGAATACCTGAAAGTCTTTTTAGAAAACAAAGCCTTCTTCCAATCACTTATAATTTTCCTTTGAGTGTTCAGCAAAGAGAAATAGCTCATGGAAATCTCCTTCCTTGTGTTTGCCTTTGAGGGCCAGCAAATGATTTTCTGGTCATTACATAGGGCTGTTTGGATGAAAGAGTAACTTAAGAGATGCCACCACGTCATGAATGAGTAGACGGAAGCCTGTAGAAATGTGAGCACAGTGTAAAAGGATGTTACATTGCAGTGTGAATGATGATAACGTGTTAATTGAGAAGAGCATATCTGTGCATGAGCCAGAGCCTCTCTCCATAGCTGTTGGGAACCATGTCCTCCAGGATGCATCCTGCTAGTCCGTCATCAGGTAAGAGTGTCTCTTGGGCTGCCTGCCAGTTCTTGGATGGCTGAAACACTTGCCTGGGCTCTGGGCGCTTGTCCCACAGGGCTCCTGAACAGAGTCGCCCAGAGTGATTCACACAGAAAAGTGTTACCTCATTTTGTTGAATTCCATTGTGTGGGCTGAAGGTTGAGTTTAGCTGGGAGAGAAGAAAGTGAGGACCAGAGATGAGACAACTAATTGACAATCCCAATTACAAAATGACACATGAGAACATCAAAGGTCTTAAAAAGGAGGGCAGGTGAGTGTTTTGACCTGTGCTGGATTTGTTTTGCTACAGAGAGTCACAGTGAGTCACAGGCTGAGCTGGAGGCAGGCATAGTGAGTTCAAAAGGGTTGACACAAGGATATAAGATGTTTCAGTGAACAATCTCTAGTGGGATCTCACAAGGCAGAAGGATAGGGAGTAATTCCCATTTCTACTGAATGGAAGGCAATAACCTTGAGAAGCCCTTCATGGAGTGCTTTTCTCAAGCTGGTATAGCTCAGATCTGAGCTGGACTCTATCAACCCCTTACAAGACAGAGTCAGCTCATACCAGTATTTCATGCCTTATGGTCTCTGGGTTCTAGTTTTTGTGTGTGCTGTCTTTGATCTTGCCTCATGTGAACTCTGAGATAAAACTCAACCTCTTCCTTGATTTTCTCAAAAATATCCAATCTTGGCCAGGTGCAGTGGCTCACGCTATAATCTTAGCACTCTGGTAGGTCAAGACAGGAGGATTGCTTGAGTCCAGGAACTGGAGACCAGCCTGAGGAAGAGCAAGATTCTGTCTCAACAAAAAATAGAAAAATGAAAAAATTAGCTGAGAATGGTGGTGTGTCTCTGTAGTTCCTTCTACTCAGGAGGCTGAGGCAGGAGGATCCCTTGAGCCCAGGAGTTTGAGGTTACAGTGAACTATGATGATGCCATTGCATGGTAGACCAGGCAACAGAGCAATACCCTCTCTCTCTTTCTCTCAAAAAAAAAAAAAAATCCATTGTAAAGAAACAGAAAAAATTACAGGTGATTTTATTAAAGATATGGAAGTTACAGAAGGAGTCGCATCACAGCTAGCCAGGTGAAAATAAAAGCTAAATTTTCACAGTTGACATTTTTGTTTTTCAATTTTTTTTGTCCTTCACTCCATCCCCTAACTGCCAAGAGCAGTTTCTCATTTGTTCTTTACCCCAACGAGCTCTTGGGCTTCTGCTATTTCCTCTTCCTCCTACTTTTCTTCAACTATCCCCTCCAGACTGCCCTAACAGAACTTCAAATTTTCCTCCCTCTAGTATGCTTTGACTCCAGATACCCAAATCCAATAAGGATCCAACAAAGCAGCAGTAATGATGAATAACCCAAACAAAAACAAACAAGGAAAAACAAATGGTTGCACCACTATTATTCTTCTAACAAGTATTTGCTCAGTGGGTACTATGTTCCAAGCACTGTTCTGGGCATTAGTCCTCTCTAGGCCAAAATTTGTACAGCATCTTTACCCTTTTATCCTGTATCTGGTTTCAAGTATAATATCTCATTGGTTGGTTGCCCCTGGGCCAAGCTTTCGGTTAGTTCTGATGCCTGCACCTTATAGTTCATTCACTCCTGGAAGACAGACATTACCTCTGACCCATCCAATCTGTCCACTGTGGAGAAGTAGTCAACTAAGGAGACACTGAGCTCTGGTTTTGGGACTGGAGGCTCCTCCTCTGAAAGTTTCTGGGGTGTTGTCACTTTCATAGTCTTCAGATATAGAGATGATCAAAGCAAAGTGATAGCTTTTAAAAGACACAATTTTGTCCTCCAAGTGAATTAGCCCTCCAAGAGCCTTCTGTAATGACTATGGCTGGGCATCTGTGGAGGTGACTGGGGCTGCCTAGAATTTGACACGCGTGTTTGCCATGAGTTAGCTGAAGTGGCTATTTATCAAGAGCTTCCTGCTTCTTCTTAAGATCTATAATTGCTATGCAAGAGGCAAATAAACATAAATATTTAAAGTGTGGCTTCTGAATTCAGACTGCTTATGCTTAAGCCCTGCTCTTACTCGATATGACATTGGGCTGCTACTTAACTTCTCTCTCTTTACTTTTCTCAACTGGAAAGCAAGGATAACAATATCTACTTAATAGGCTTGTTGAAAGGATTGGGTGAAAAGATCTAAGTAGAGCCCTTGACATACTGCTAAGTGTTGCAGAGTAAGCACTCACATGCTTCCATCAGTTTTTCAGATGTTTATTAAACCCAACCGTTATGTTGGGCACTGTTCCAAGTGCTAGAAATATAGTGATGAACAAGGTATTCACGGAGACTTCTCTCAAGGAGCTTACATTCTAGTGGAGAAAGACAAATAATGTTCAAATAAATGTACTTCAGAGATAATTTCAGAGAGTGCTAAGTTCTGTAAAGGAAATAAAGCAGGCTTATGTCATAAAGAGACTTCTTTAGATAGAGTGGTCAGTGAAGGCCTTTTTAAAGTAGATGACGTTCATTTTTAAGCTGAAAACTAAAAAGTGATTCAGCATCATTGATCAGTGATTCAGTGATTTTCGAGCCAGCCACCAAAATAGTGGTAGTGTGCTCTGTGTGTGGGAGTTATGGGTGGTGTCATGGGAGGGGATTGATAGGTGAGAGAGAGCTTTTAAGGGAGAGAAACCAGCAAGTGTGAAGGCTCTGGACTGTGAAAGGTCTTGATGTGTTGGTTCTAGGACTTTTTAAGGAGGCAATATGGGTGTGTGTGAGGGGAGATTGGTCTAAGAGAATGCTGGAGAAATAGAGAGGAGCTAGACCATAGGAAAGAATTTAATATAAGAAAAGGATTTAATTTTTTATCCTAACCATACAGAGAGTTGTCAGAAGGGGAGTGACTTAATAAGATCTATACTTTTAAAAGAGCATGCTGAGAGTTAGGTGAAGGAATTACATGGGCAAGAGTCAATGCCAGGAGATTAGTTAGGAGACCACCGCAACTACAGCAGGAGATGGTTTAGTCCAGGGTCCCCACTGGAGATGGAAAGGGATGTATTGGGTATGTGTTTGGGGGTGAGAGGAGTAGAGTTAATAGGATTTACTGTTGGATTGGATATAGGTAAGGGAAAAGAGGGTTATTGGTGCTACCATATACTATTATGGGTAAAAGTGTATGTGGGCGATAGATTTGGATAGATTAAACCAAAAATATCTTTTCTACAAATGATTAGAGAGGATTATTAGACATCCACACGAGGCTGTATATGACTTACTCAATACTCATCCAAAGGCTTCTTGCAAGCCTTCCTATAGAGGCTAGAACAATAAAATCACGATTTCCCAGGTTCTCTTATGGCTGGATTTCTGTATAAGAAGTAGGTTCTGGTAATCAAAGGCATTCATGAACAACTGGAAAGAAAAAGTGAGCTATTTTAGAAGATTGCTTTATGAGAGGGGACTGGATATTCTGGGGTACCTTTGGAGCTACCTAGAGTCAAAAGTGCTGTAGGTGAGCAGCAGTGGACTTCCCACTAGAACATCTCCATGGTGTGGTTTGTTTCTCCTGGATGTATTATTCCTGGCTGTGTAGCATCCAGACCTGATTCTACGGCCTTTTAAAAAATTCTGTAGGTAACCCAATACCCTGTCCTGCTTAAATTAGCTTAGAGGATTCTATTATGTGTGACTAAGCACACAGATTATTACAATGCCAAATGTTAACAATTAGCATTATTGTTAATAGTTATACTACCATCTCCCATGGCCTTCCATCCTTTCAGGAGTGTGTATGAAAATTTAGTCTTCACTCATCAAGGGAGAGAGCTGAAAACACCCATATACATAGATAAACTTGATTTAATTTTCTTCCTTGATAATCAGAAGAGATTCCTCAGTAATTTTTTGGCCAAGGAAAACTTCTAAGATGCTAGATTTGAGAAAATAGGGTCTGTCTAACAAGAAATAACAGATCAATCGAGGAAAACTTATAAATCAGGGGTGGACATTCTCCCTGGCACCCTCCAACTTTCATCCAACACTAGCAGCATGTCCTTTCTATATTCCTTTGAACTGGGGGCTTCTGTGTGGGTTTGATTTGTTGCTATGAGAGAAGAAAGGGCACTGATATTTCTGCGTGTTTGCCTACTGATTAAAGGGATACTGAAGGTAATTGACTCTAAGACTAAGGTGCTGCCAAAGGGTCTTGTAATACTCTGGGGAAAGAACTTAAGAATAAGATGGGCTGGCATGTCCAATGAAGTCACATCAGCACATGACAGCCTGTTGCTAATCTTTTACAACATATTTTAGATGAGAAACTTAATCCTAACTGTTCTAGGGAGGGTCAGTAAGCAGTGGCAGACTCTTTATAACAATAATATGTGCAGTAGTAGTCTGTCTTAGTGCTCTGCCAGTGTTTACCATTCCCATTTATACCCACAGTTTGCTACTGCGAGAGCCAATGATTTTCTGCCCAGGGATTTTCTCTGGCCACAGAAGCTTGGCCATACAGGACTGGATAGATGTGCTGGGGCATTAGCATCCCTGTGAGTACCTTTAAATGATGATGCACTGCAGTTGGTGGATAAATAACTTGTTGTTCCTTGGGTGGGACAATTTTGAGGCATGCTACAGTGTCCCAGAAGTTCTCTAAAGGATTAAGCCCTAGTTGCTTATAGCAGTAACCCGTTCATTATACTCTGCAATGGCCACCTTCCCACCTCTGTCTCACTTCAGTCTTCCCTTACTGGTGCAACTCCCAAAGAAATGGTTTATACCCAAATTCTTGTCTTAGGATTTGCTTCTTGGTAGACCCAAAGTAAGGCAATGGTTAATATTTATAAAACACTTACTATTTGCCATACACTATTCTAAATGTGTAATATTTATTACCTTATTTAATTCTCATAACAGCCCTAGGAAGTAAGTAATATTATTAATGTTATCTCTATGTTAAATAGGATGATACAGAAGAACAGAAAGTTTAAGAAATTTGCCTATGGTCAAACAGCTAATAAATGTAGAAGCCAGAATTTGAACAGCAGTAAGTCTGGCTCTATAATCTGTGCATTTAACAGCAAGTACTCTACTCTATAGACCTGTGCTGTCCAGTAGAGTCACCACTAGCCACATGTAGCTATTTATTTTTAAATTAGTTAAAATAAATAAAATTAAAAATACAGCTCTTCAGTTGAACTAGCTATATTGTGTGTGCTAAAGAGCCACAAGTGGCTAGCAGCTATTTTTTTTTTAATTCAGTATAGTATGGGGGTACAAACATTTTGGTTACATGAAATGCATTTGCCTTGCCCAAGCCAGGGCTATAAGCATGTCCTTCCCCCATTTGGTGTGCCCTGTTTCCATTAGCTGTGGGTTTACCACCCCCACCCTCTCCATTCCCCACCTCCCCTGCCTTACCAGCACCCAAGGAGTATTACTACTATGTAAGCACCTTAGTGTGGATCAATTAGTGCCAATTTGATGACGAGTACATGTGGTGCATGTTTTTCCATCCTTGTGACAGCTCACTTCGAAGGATGGGCTCAATCTCTATCCAGGATAATATCAGAGGTGACTATCAGCTATTGTATTGGACAGTGCAGATAGAGAACAATTTCCATTATTTCAGAAAGTTCCGTTGGACAGCACTGTTATGCAAAATCCTCTTTTAAATGGATGGTCTTTCGCAAACTTCCATTAACACCATAGAAACACTGAAAGAAACCCTAGAAACACTCACCTATCTAGAAACTTGCTCTAATAGGTCATAGTTGAGGGCTAGAAAAGATAGGAAAATGGACTTTGAGTGGCTGCAGTAAATGTCCTAAGTCGATACATTAGAGCTCTTTAGCATTACTCATTGGAGAGACACTCAGGTCTTTCCCTTAACTTAACCCTCTTTACTTCTGATTTGCTCCAGCGAGTTCTATCAAGCATGCTTCTATTGTTTTCCTGATGGCACTAAGTTAGAAGATGAAAATTTAGGTAGACAGGGCCTGGGGCTAGAGGCAGACATATTAACAGTGACCAGAAGAAACCACCAAAAGCCAAACCATGATCCTGGGATCTGGCTGTGAGGAAGACCATGGACAATTGAAAATGGTGGGCCAAGAGCGCAAAAGCACAGCAGCTGGGGATCCACAGATATGGAGCTGAGCAGCCCGGCTACCTCAGGCCTTACTGAAGACACAGCACTGTGACTGATGTTCTTCTTTTTTTTTTTTTTTAATTTTAAAGTTAACTAAGCTTTTAATGACTTTGTTGTGTCTGCCTTTTGTTGGAAAGCATTTGAATATTTGGTTGCAGCATGGAGGTCTGAAGTTTCAGGTGATCCTCTAGATGGATAATCAGTCATTTTTGACCTTAAAGGTATCTTGATTTGGGTTAGGTAGGAGAATGTAGATTCACAGCAATAAGTGGTTGAAAAGCAATGATGTTCTTTTGATAATGGTGGTGAGTCATCTAGAGAAGGTTAAGAGGAGAGTGTAATGCATTTTAAGAGGGTTTCCATCCAAAATGGATTTTTAAAAGATGTGTTTTTTTCATTTCAAGTATGTTTCAGTTACCTGGGAATTTGCCTTAGCAAAAACTCCAATTGTTTGAGAGTATTGAGTATTGAAGGAGATTTCATTCTAATTCACTTTACAAAGAAGTTTCAAGGACCTGTATTTATACTCATTTGCAGTGTGGAACAATGCTCTCAGACAGGGAGAGAGTCAGTTTGGGTTCTGTGAACCTGAGCCAAGAAAGAATTTTAATTATCTCAGAGGAACCCAACCTGAGTAATTCCTTGACGTCACTCACTGAGTTTGTCCATCTTTCAGAATGACCAGCTTGGGTCTGGGCCATTATTGCTTTGCTCATTCTCTGGCAGGCACAGACAACGCTAAAAATATTCTCTAGAAGGGAGTTCTGCAGGTTAGATGTTGGTATCTCTATTTCTCTGGGACTGGGGGGAAGCAGCCTGCAGACAGGTACCCGTGATGGCGAGTGGGAATCAGCTGAGGGAGAATGCCCAGTGGATTGAATCTAATTCAGGGGCTCTGTGAAGACTGTATCTCCACCCTTCGGTCAGTCTTCTTTTTGATTTGACAGAAGAGAAAGCAGTGTGAAGGTTATGTTTGTAGCATAAACTCTGGTAGGGTAGGGAAAGACATCAAGAAGCAAGGATCCTAGAAAAGCTCAGGGCTTTGAGCAATAGGTTGCCTCTGCTGGTAGAGTTACAAGATGGGCTGAAAGAAGGAGTGATTACAAGCCTTCAAGAGGAGTAGTTAGACCCAGGATTTCCTTTCAAATCCTATGCAGTTACATGACTATCCCTCCTGGGTCCCAGAAAAGACTGGATGATTACCAAAATGAACAGCAAGACTCTCAGCTTCTTTACTTATAAATCAGTTTCTACTCCACCCCTATCTTCCATACTCCTGCCCCTTACCCACAGGAGATTTGAGGATCTTCCTGGGGCAAACAAGAAGTCAAAAGAAGACGCATAGCTACTTATAGTTTAGAGTTCTCCCCAATAAAATAGCAAGGTCACTTCCCATCTGATCACTCTGTATTCAGGCCCATCAGTGGACAACTCTGCCATGCACATCTTCTGATTAGCTCTTTATTGCCTCCCTCTTAAATATAAATCAGCAGCCAAGGAGAACTAGAAATGTGAGGATAGCCTCTAATATGAAAAGAATGAAACAATTAACCTATATTTAGTAGCCTCAGAGAGGACAAGATAAGATGCCAAACCCCTTAAATAAAAATGAGAGGCCATGAAAAATAACATAAAGGCTTTTAGAAATTAAAAATAGGCTCAAAAGAATTTTTAAAAAATACAAATTTGAAAACATCTTCCCAGAAAGTTGAACCAAAAAAAAAAAAAAAAAAAAAAGTAGAGTGAGGGAGACCGGGAGGAGAAAATTATCAAAGAAACAAAGCAAGAAAATTTTCCAGAAGTGAAGGACATGAAATTTCAGATTACAAATATTCCTTCAGTACACAGAATGAGAAATAAAAATAGTCCACACCAAGACACATCATCATGAATTTTTAAAACACTGGTAGAAAAGAGAAAGAGAAATCATATAACAAAAACATCAATAAAAATAAAAAAACAGAAAGAAAGAAAGAACAAATAAAAACAAATTTCTCAACAGTCATACTGGAAATAGAAGACAGATGAGAATACTTTCAAAATTCTGAGTAAAAATGATTTCAACCTAGAATTCTTTCCAGAAAAGCTATCAGTCATATGATGGCAAACATGCTCCACCAAAGTGAGAGAGTAAACCATATATGAGGAAAAAATAGGATTCAGGAAAAGAGATAAACAGGTGATGGGCAGAAAGAAAATTAAGCAAATGAAAAGAGGAACGACTAACTGAAAGTAAAATATATATGTAAGGAAATGTAATTAAAGTACACTATGTGGCTCAGTCAGGAATAATATGTATATG
The DNA here is from genome assembly GCA_963575035.1 of Avahi laniger. Lineage (NCBI taxonomy): Eukaryota > Metazoa > Chordata > Mammalia > Primates > Indriidae > Avahi > Avahi laniger. The sequence goes on from CAUYSK010052375.1 coordinate 15,350, forward strand.
GTCTTAATAATATAAACCCTAAATGTCTATTCGACAAACAAATAGGTGATGCTACTATATCGAGAGGTAGTGATTTGGGTAGGATGTGTTCTATTTGGGGCAGGGGTGATGTACAAGGACTCTTGTCAAGAACTTCCCTGATATATAAGCACCAGGAGAGCAGGAGTTTTGTTCACTGTGAATTCTTAGTGGCTAAATCAATGCCTGGCACATAGTAGGTCCTCAATAAATACATGTTGAATAAATGAACCTTTTCCCAAGGAAAATTTTTTCTAGGAAATTTGTAAAGAAAACAGAAAGTAAGCTAAAATACATACAAAGAAACTTCAATATAGCATGTGGAGACTGTTTCTTTCTAAAATGTTAAGACTGCGATCTTCAAAATTTAAAAGTAATGCTATAAAATATTTAAACTGAGCATCAAAATGTTTAAGAGATGATTTAATAGCCAGATATTCCTAGGAAACTATTCTTTGTAAGTCCTTATGGTAGTTAGGTTGGTTGGAGATCCTTGAAGCTCAGAACAGTTCCAGGGAAATCAAGATGCAATTTTCTCAATTTAGAAAGCAGATTATTTTATTGACTTTTGTTCCCATTCACTCACTAATATCATGCAAGGATGAGCTGAGGAAAACTGCCTCGTTTTGCTCTTCAAGCTGACGGGCTCCCAAAGATTAGAAGCCCTCAGTACTCCCTCTTAGATTCCAAAAAGTTTTCACCAGGACACTGATTACTTTTATTAAATAAAAGAGGTGCCTTTTTGGATGAGCGATCTGCTCTTCCATCTAATGGATGGAAATTGGATCATTCAGCACATGCCTGTGGAGCAGAGGGCGCAGCAGTGGTTTGTGCCCCGCCCTTGGCAGTAGAGTCATCTGTTTCAACACTTCAAAAAAGTCCTAGTGACACAGGCTGGGTCTTAGGAGAAGGTGCTAGCTTTTTAATCTACAGCCCCAAAGGTTCAAATTCCCTGAAAGTAATATTTTGCGGCTTCGTGAGCGGCTAAACACCAATCAGGACTCCTCCTGTGCGCCCCGCTTTCTGGGGAGCCTGGGGCTCCAGGGTCGGAACCTCCCCTCTCCTGCTCAGACATGGGGCAGAGGCTGAGGAAGAGGCAGTGCGCAGCGCAGAGTCCCAGGTAGCGCCTCCCTGCTTTGCCTTTCCACTCCCCAACCCCTCTCCCAGGCCAGGATGGCGAGAAGGACAGAGAAGTCTCCCCTATATTTGCAGGGCTTTGCGAGGAAGGGCCCCCAAGTAAAAGCCACTTTGGTGTCCCTCTTTGCATCAAAATTGAGCCCAACAATCTAGACGCAGAGAGACTTTCCTGTTATACAAAAATATCCCTTAGAGAGCTGCGGTTTCTGGTGTGGGATTACGAAGGTCCTGGAAGTTCTGCTGTGCCTTCTATCCGCCCTCAACCACGTTAGGTGGAGGCTGGCTGTCTTCCCTGGAGAAGGAGAGACTGCAGGTCAGCCCGCCTGGATGCAAGCTGTGCGCGGGGGTTGCAGGCAGGGCGGAGTCGCCTGAGTCTGAGGTTGAGATTATTTTGAGTCGTTACTTGGAGTTTCAATTGTCAGGTGCAGGCGGTCAACCCTTCCTCGCCCCACCAGCTGGGGCCTGCCACAGAAAAATGACCTGGAGGCCCCCCTACCGCAGCCCCCACCCCGAGCTCCTTACTGACCTGTAGAAGCAGTGAGCACGAGCCGCGGGAATACCGCGAGTCTCCGGGTTTGCCTCTTGTTCCCACCCGGGGCGAGGCTTCTTGAACACGCTCCAGGAGCCCAGGGGCGCAGGGCTAGCCCGAGGCCTGGGGGATGTGAGTGGAACACCCTCTCTTTCTCCCCGCCAACCCTACCCGAAGCCGGCTCCAATCCTCTTCTGCCAGACCTGGGATCTTTCTCCCCAATCTGAGGGCAAGGAGAGCGTGCAGTGCCAACTCCCAGAACCCAGCTTTCCTTAAGAAAAAAGGGAGAGATTTGAGTTCTTGTGTGTGGGTATTCATGTGTCGGTGTGCGTGTTTGGGGGACAGTGTGCACCCCTGTGTGTAGAAAACGTGCCTGTTTCTGAAAGCAGAAACACGCGGAATTGCTTTTGCGTCTGGGCGTGGTTGGTTTAGGTTCGTGCGCGCTTCCTTTTGCAAGGGGCTGGTGAGTGCTGTCTGCGTGAACGCAAAAGGCATAAGCATGTGGCTGGTGTCCAGGTATGCGAGTGGTGATGCGCGCACCTACGCCGGTGGGCGCTGGACCCTGGAGCGCTCAGCTCTCAGGCTCTTCAGGGAAGAGGGCAGGGTTCTGGAGCGAGAGACACATAGAGACCGGGGCACAAGTCGTCTGGGCCAGGGAGCTTGGCAAACAGAGGCCAGAGGCGCAGGGCAGCTGTGCAAGCCAAACGGGCGCGGCAGTGGAGAGTCCTGGATTGGGACAGGGGATGCTGGATAGGCAGTGGAGGATTCAGGGACACCAGAGGTGGTGGCGTGGTGGTGCTGAGCCCTCTGTGAAGGCAGTGCCAGCTTAACCCCTTCCTTAGTCTTCTCTTCAGCTCCTCCTATCCATCCCAGAGGAATGAGGAGGAGGCTTGGCTGTCAAGAGTGGCAGCAAAAGAATCTTCTCTGGGGGCTGGGAGCCCAGAGCATCAGGGCAAGAGGAATCAGGGGGCAGACCCCCCAATGGACCCCAAGTGGTCCAAAGAGATAAACTTTTCAAGACTCCTCCCCCTCTGACACTCTTCCTAACCTGCCATGGGCTGTTTCAGCTGAGGTCCCTTCAGAAACGAGGACTACAGCTCAACCTCCCCGGGGGGCCAGGTGGCAGGCTCGGGTCCCCCACTGACGTGGCCGGAGGGAGTGTGAGGCAGGAGTTCAGGAGCCAAGGGGGTGAGAGAAGGTCGGGCCCCTCATGGTAGGCGATGCCAAACTCTCCAGGACTTGCCCGCACTTTCTGGACGTCAAAGGCTCTCCACTCTCTCCCAGGCCCTCCAGCTCCCCAAGCAATGACCTCAGTGCAAATAACTGTGGGAGCCGATGGCCCCCTCCCCAGGGAACTTGCGCGAGAAGTGTGAGCTATGACGCAATCGGAGCTCGGTCGGTCCTCTCATTGGCTAGTCCTGGCCACTTTGGATTGGCCACACGCGCTGGTGGGGACCACCCCCCCTCCTGCTGTCACTGGAATAAGAACCCAGGGCTCCGCGGGGAAGGTGCCCACGGCAGGCGTCGTGTTCATCCCGGCTGGACCCGCAGCTGCACTGCTCTGAAACTCGCGTCGCCAGGTGAGGAACTTCCCATTTCGTTCACCCCAATAACCCTCCTCTCCGATTAATTCCTCCAGTTTGCTCCATCTGCCTGCCTGTCCCTCCTTCTCCTCTCCACCGCTTTCTGGTCCTACCTACAGCGGGTCGTCCTAGCTCTCTTCCTGGTTTGGGAGAGACGGGCGGTTAGGTTTGTCCTGGCATTTTCTCCTAAGGAGCGCGGGTGGAGCCCAGAGCATCCCCAGGACTCAGCATGCGCGCTGGAAGCGCAGCGAGCCCAGGTAGGCTGGTCTGCGGCCCTGGCGTGGAAGCTGGTCCTTGCGCAGAATTCTGCTGGAGTTTGCTCCGCGAGTGCCTTGCGTCGCGCATGTCATCAGGGATCACTTTTGGCTCCCGGGATAGCAGAACCCTGAGATTTCTTTTTGGGCGTCTCCAGCCTGCCAGTATCCCTAGGACATCAGCTGGAATAGGGGACAGTGCTGTTAGCTGACCACAACAGTGGGACTCATCTTTGGGTGCTGGCGCCCAGCACCTGCTGCTAAAATGCGCTCCAGCGGAGCTCCAGCTGTGCTATTCCCGGGGAACCTGTAACTGGCACGTTAAAATTTTCCCCAAATCGAGGTCTGAGAGGTTAGCGCTCCTTTCCAATCTACCCTTCCTGCCTTCCTCTGCCATGTGTTGGCGCGAAGTCCAGCGGAGGAGAAAGTGAGAAGCCAGGCACAATGGGAGGGCAAATCTACAGCGGGGTAGCTTGGTTTCCGCATAAATCAGGGCAAAACGGGTGGGTCTGTGTGCATGCGCTCGTGGCTTCTCCCTGGGCTTGCATAAAACAGAACCAAAATCCATACCCCCGCCCCGCAGCGAACTTGTTTCTGCTCCACTAAGTCATTCACTCACTGCAATGTAACTTTTGAGATTCACAGCAGCCCTTCTGGTAAATGAACAGCACAGAGGCTCAGGGACTTGGAGTAACCTGCCTGAGGTCACATAGCAGTCTTGCAGAGGCAGGTCTAGAACCGAGATCTGTAGTCTCGGTGAAGTGGTAACGTCATTCTCCTTTTACAGGGAGGCGCCATGGGCTTCCGGAAGTTCTCCCCCTTCCTGGCTCTCAGTATCTTGGCCCTCTGCCAGGCCGGCAGTCTCCAGGCGGCGCCATTCAGGTAAGAGAGCCTGAACTTGGACTACACGCCCCACTGCCCTTGGATCAGACACCTCTGTGCCTCTGAAGTCACGCCTGGCTCCCGGCGAATCAGCGCCCTTAGATGGACAATGGCCCAGTCCCTTGCCCACTGGGAGTCAGCACGGCCACCTCCTCAGGGGAAGAGACAGGGACCAGAAAGCCTGTCTGCATATCCCAGGGAGGGGGTAGGCAGGGCCTCACAGCCTGCGCTGGTTTTGCTTCCCTCCCCAGGTCCGCCCTGGACAGCATCCCAGACCTGGCTACACTCAGCGAGGAGGAAGCGCGCCTCCTGCTGGCTGCACTGGTGCAGGACTACGTGCAGATGAAGGCTGGTGAGCTGGAGCAGGAGCTGGAGACAGAGGGCTCCAGGTAAGGCTCCTCAGGCCACCCAGCACAGGGCCTTTCCCCCACCTCACACTCAGGAACACGTAGCCCAGGCAGGAGAGAACACGCTGGCCAGGGTCCAGCAGGCTGTGGTTGTTCACCAGGACCTGGGGCCCAGCGGGTCTCAGAAGTAAGCTGGAGAGACTGTGTGGTTAGATCACATTTTAAAAAATCTATTTTTGAAAGCAATTAGGGAAGATATAGAATCACTCACTGTGGGAATTGGTCTTTGAGTACTGGGGAGACTTCTCAGCACTGGATGAGTTAGGAGTGGTAAGTGTGAAGCCAGCGGATGGACCTGGCATCTTAGGAGATTTTAGAAATTTCACTGTATATGTTGTTCTTTCACATTTGCAAGGTGAAGGCGAAACCCTTGCAGGGGGCGGGGACAGGTAGAACAATGTCTGAGGAAGGTCTGGATCTCTAGCTGTGCAGCATCCGTGGAGACGTGTATGTTGTCACCAGGCCAGGGAGGGCATCCTTCCCCAGACCCACCTCCCTGTGCTCCCTGAGCCTGAGCAGAGACCAGACTGGCCCCAGCACTGCCCGGGCAGAGGCACGTGTCACACCTGCATCCACCCCAAGAACTCCTCTGCTGAGCATGTGGAATGCCAGAAAAGGTCACCCTTCCCCACCCAGCCCTTCCCCACTGCCCTGGCCCACTGCACCTCTGCACTCTCCTACTGGAGGATGTGTGAGTTGCCCTCCTGCCTGTCCCTCCTACTCCCACTTGAAGCGCCCCCTGCCTGGTCCAGTCTTCTGAGTGACTGTCCTTGGTGGTGGCCCCTGGTGCATGGCACCTTCTGGTATATCTTTTCCCTGTAGCCTGGACAGCGCCAGACCTAAGTGGTGCAGTAATCTGAGTGCCTACATGCTGGGCATGTAATCACAGGACCTGAACAACTTTCTTATGTTCCCTGGCATCAGATTTGGGCCTGAGATGTCTGTCAAGAAAGGGAACATAGCCAGCAGCTTGCAGAGGGACCACTATCCTCACTTGGGGGTGCCCAGGATGCCAACTGAACTCCTCCTACTTCTCTTGATTTCCTTTCCTGCTCCGCTTTTATGAACTTGATGCCTGTAAATTCCTCTCTGATTGCTCTTCAAGCTGGTGTTGGTAGCTTTGCTTGTGATTGAGAATGTTTTAGGAACCTCAGCATGGAAGGAGAGAGAGCAGAACTCACAGACCAGGTTAGATACAAGAAAGCGTGAGGGAAGCTTCTTGAGACCTCAGAGGATTTTACAACAGCCGTCCAATTCCTGTTGTACCAAAATATGTACTAAAATAAGCACATCCCTCATGGCCCACTATTTGATGAACAAATCTAATTTTCTAAAAGAGCCCGAGCCATGGTACTCATGACTCTGGTCCACATTCAGGGATTGAGGGTGTCCAGTGCCTATGTTTAGAAGTAGCGTTGGCTTCAGGACAGCTCAATATAAGGTTTAGTGGGTGATCTCTGTGATCCAGCTCAAGCAGCAAGAACAGTGTATTAAGGAGCAGGTAAGTACTTCTGCGAAAGGATGCTGCAAACCCTGTTGTCTGTGCCACTTCCAGGGAAGACTTTAGGAGAATTTCATTTTCCCATGCAAAGCGGTTATTTGGGGACTTGTGGCTGGGGTATGGTCTCTACATACTCCTTGTATGTCTTGGCGTGGGGTTGGGCCTTGTTGTCCACCACTTTCTTGAATGGTAACTGCAGGGTTTCAGCAGGTGCCCATGGACTGGAACTCATTTTGTGGTCGTCGTTGTTTATTTATTTATTTATTTTTGTGATGATCTTTGGGCAAAGCTCCTAGTAAAGGTTGCCAGGCTATTTCCTCTAACAGCTTTGACGACTGCATTTAGGAGAAACGCTTATTGTTAAGTGATCTGTTGAAGAGCTGCAATTCTCTTTATGAAGGTCCCAAGGAACATGCTTCTCTCCCACCACCTCCACCAGTCTCTCATTCACAGGTCTTTTTCTCTTCTCTCTCTATCCTGCAAATCAGTGTCACTGCCCAGAAGAGAGCCTGCAACACTGCCACCTGTGTGACCCATCGGCTGGCAGGCTTGCTGAGCAGATCTGGGGGTATGGTAAAGAACAACTTTGTGCCCACCAATGTGGGTTCCAAAGCCTTCGGCAGGCGCCGCAGGGACCTTCAAGCCTGAGCAGCTAAATGCCTCCAGGACTAAGGTGACTGCCCTTGTACTATGAGATAGGAGGGGCAGGGCTTTGGGATTTTGGGTAGGGATTAGGGGTAGGGATTTTGAAACCCACTGGGATCTTCAGGCCTCTCTCTCCAATTTCATTCTTCCTCCTGAGGTAGTGGGTTCCTTCTAGAACTGAGTTTGAAATCAGGATGCTAGGACAGGTTTCAGAAATGCAGTGCCATTTTTCTGAGAAGAGAAAAGAAAATCAATGCTTGCTGGATTCAGCAAGGGAGGGGCCTGCAATTCTTAACCAGGGCCAGTCCTCATTAATGAGAAAGGGCTCAACCCTTGATCACAGATTCAGACCGGACAGCTGTAATTGTAACCTACTACCGATATTAGTAGCTATAGTGGAATTATTTTAATCTTCATTTGCCTTCTAAGCCTGCCTACAATTCATATCCATAATTCATAAATGCTGTTTAAAGAAGCACTTCTGTAAATTAGTGTTCTTTTCAGTAATAATTGTGATGATTCACTTTGTGTCCTTCTCGTACTTCTTTTCCCTCTCTTCTTTTCCTTTTCATCCCCCCAATCTACTTCCTCCTTCCTTCTCTTCCATTTTCTCCTCCTCTTCTTTCTCTTTTGTTTTCTCATCTCAGGTTCCCATGAAGCTGCACTCACCACTTCTATTAATTTCTGTTGACAACAACCTGGTGAGAACGCCCCATGGAAGATAGTTGTTTGCATCCTAATAGATACTGAAAAAAAGCACCTTTGTCCCTTGAAAAGAATGAAACTGAATGCAAAATAAGCTAATTCCATATTTATTGTGCATCATTTTTATATTTAATTCTAAGTCCAGTAAATGTGATGGCATCCCTCATTGGCTTATTTGGTAGCAAATTGCTTCTTTGAGAGCCATCCTGTTGATCATGGCAGCTCTGCCAAACCTTAGGGGGACATGAAATCACTGCCTCTTGTGGCCTCTGGGGACACATGGTAATGGTGATGCTGTGCCTTGTTGTCTAAGAACATGACAGTATAATTTGTTTAAGAAAATGTCAATATTGTGCCATTTGTGAATGTCATCAAGATTAAAAACATATTTTGGATACGTTTGTTTCAAGACCCTGGTGGTTCATTTCAACTTGTTTTCCTATGTAATAAATAATAACAATAAATATTTTTGAATGCTTACTATGGGCCAGATGGTATTTTAAGACAATGCTTTATACCTGTGAATTCATTTAATCTTCATGACAAAACTATGAGGTAGATGCTATTATTCTACTTCACAGCTGAGGGAGCAGAGGCTGGGAGAAGTGAAGTCCAAGGTCATGCAGATGGATGGTGGCAGGTCCAGGCACTGGTTTCCAGAGCTTACAGGTGAAACTAGTGCATTATGTGCTTTCAACAGTGGCTCGTGGGACCACTGAACCATTCTTTGGCCTAGCTGTCTGGACATGGTAGACCCTCAGATTTTGGAGTCACATGGAAAATTTTTAAACGTACAAAAAAGCCTAGTCTTTATATAATATAATGAATTTTTTGCACCCATTACTTGGTTTCAAGAATGATGAGTGGTTAATATTGCTACATCTATGTACCATTTACTCCTCTGCCCCCAGCCTATTATTATATCAATACATTCATAAACATTTCACCATATATTTCTAAATAGGAAGGCTTCTTTAAACATGGCCACATCCCACTTAACAACTAAAATAAATTAACAATAATTTCTTAATATTTTAATATCACATATCCAGTCATCAAATTCCCCAGTTATCATTCTCATATATATATTATCATATATATGCATATATATAAATTTAGGGTTCAAAGCAGTGGGTCTTCACATTTGCTGTGATTTGGATATTGTTTGTTTGACCCTGCCAAGCTTCATGTTGAAATTTGATCCCCAGTGTTGGAGGTGGGACCTAGTGGGAGGTGTTTGGGTCATGGGGGTGGATTCCTCATGAATGGCTTGGTGCCATTCTCAGGGTGCTGAGTTCTTGCTCTATTAGTTCCTGGGAGAGCTGTTTCTTAAAAAAAGCCTGGCACTTTCCCATCTGCCTTGCTTCCTCTCTTACCATGTGATCTCTGCATGCTGGCTGCCCTTCATCTTCTGCAGCCTGAGGCCCTCACCAGAAGCACACGCTGGCATGTTGCTTCTTGTCCAGCCTGAAGAACTGTGAGCCAAATAAAACTCTTCTCTTTATAACTCACTCAGCCTCAGGTATTTCTTTATAGTAACACAAATGGACTAAGACAACATTACTGCTGGTTGATACATTTTAAGTTTCTTCCAATCTCTATCTTTTTCCTCCTTGCAGTTTATCTGTTGCAGAGATGAGTTATTTGTCCAATGAAGTTTTCCACATTCTCCATCTCTATGGTGAGGTTTAACATGTATATCCTGTGAATTGGGGGTCAGATCTAGAGTAACGGGAAGAGAAGAAGGAGATGAGATCAGAGAATAGATGAGGAGGACAGATCATGTGGGACTTTGTAGGGCATAGGAAACAGTTTGGCTTTTTATCAGTCGAGTTCTAGTCTGGAAAACAGAAACCACACCAGTAATGTTAACAGAAAGAATTTAATATAAGGTATTAGAGTAAAAGGCAAAAGAGAACAAGAGGTAGCACAGAGGTAGACACTGTAGGAAGCAGCTGCCATCACAGGGTTAGGGGGACAAGGGCAAGAGGTGAGGTAATTAGAACCTAGAAACTCGGAGAAGGAGTCTCAGACCCCTGAGAAGAGAAGTCGGCAGACACCAGTATCTCTGAGGGGATTCAATAAGGCAAATCTAGGAGCATGAACAACAAAACTGGAAACAACTTCACTGCCAGAGCACAACAACTCTGTAGGTGATGCTGACAGCAACAGAAATCAAAATTGGAAGGAGCCAGTTCCTTCTTCCTCATGCCTCTTGCCTCCTTTTAGGATTCCTGGTTGGCAGAGCCTAAAGGGAGTCCAGCTGGCAAAGGAAAATGCGGTTTGCAGAATATCAACTCCAATATTTCATTGTAAACATGTACTTTTAAATTTACACATATAAAAGTGCATTCTTTCCAGTGTACAGTTCGATGAGTTTTGATGACTACATTGGCTCATGTAACCACCAGCACAATAAAGACATAAAAGAGTTTCATCACTCCCCTAAATTCCTCCATGCTTCCCCTTTGCAGCCAATCCCTCCCCCAGCCCTTACCCTCTGAGAATGACTGTTTTGTTCTCCATCCCTATAGTTTCGTCTTCTCCAGAATGTCAGATGCATGTAGTTTTGCGTCTGGCTTCTTTTACTCAGCATACTGCATTTGAGATTTACCCATGTTGTTGCATGTATCAGTGATGTGTTTCTTTTTATTACTGAGTAGTAGTACATTGTAGGCATGCACCACAGTTGATTTATTAATTTATCCATTGAAAGACACTTGGGTTGTTTCCAGTTTTTGGCATTTATGAATGGAAGTTCTGTAAACATTCATGGATAGATTTTTGTGTGAAGATGAGTGTAGTGGGCTGAATGGGGTCCCCAAAACAGATATGTTCATGTCTTAATCACTGAAAAATATGAATGCTATCTTACTTGAAAAAGGGGTCTTTGCCGATCTAATCAAGTTAAGACTCTTAAAATGAGATCATTCTAGGTTGGCCAGGTATGTCCTAAATCCAATGATATATCCTTATAAGAGAGACACAGAAAAGAAGACACACGGAGGAGGCGACATGAAGACAGAGACAGAGAGGCATGAGCCAAGGAAGCCAGTGACTAACAGAAGCCAGAAAAAGCACAGAAGAAATTCTCGCCTAAGGTCTCTGGAAGTGCAGTCCTGCCGACACTAGATTTTGGACTGCTGGTCTCCAGAACTTTGAGAGAATAAATTTCTATTGTTTTAAGCCATCAAGTTTGTGGTAATTTGTTGCAGAAGTCCTAGAAATGAATACAACAGATTTTCATTTCTTTGGGGTAAGTACCTTGGAGTGGGATTGCTGGGTTATTTGGCAAGTGCATATTTAACTTTATAAGAAACCAATGGAGTTGAGTATTGTGGCTCATGCCTGTAATCCCAGTGACTCTGGGGGATAAGGAGAGAAGATCACTTGAGGCCAGGAGTTTGAGACCAGCCTGACCCCACCTCTAAAACAATGAAAAGAAAATTAGCTGGGAGTGGTCGCATGTGCCTACTGTCCTAGCTAGTCAGGAGGCTGAAGTGGGAGGATGGCTTGAGTACAGGAATTTGAGGCTGCAGTGAGCTGTGATTGCACCACTCCAGCCTGGGTGATAGAGCAAAACACTATTTCTAAGAAAAAAAGAAACTGCAAAATTGTTTTCCAAGGTGGCTGCACCATTTTGAATTCCCACAGGCCATTTGTGAGAGTTCTAGTATTTCCAGAAGAAGATATATAATAGTATCTCATTTCCCTAATGACTGATGCTGTTGGGCATCTTTTCCTGTGCTTATTTGCCATCTGTTTCTATCACTTTTGTTGAAGTGTCTGTTCAAATCTTTCACTAAATTTTTAGTGGGTTGTGTGTTTTATTATTAAGTTCTGAGACTTCTTTCTGTGGTGTAGACGCAAGATTATTATCATATATGTGATTTGCAAATGTGGATTGATTTTTCATATTCCTAGCAGTGTCTTTCTTAGAGAAAATGGTTTTATTTTGTTGAAGTTCAATTAATCATTTTTCTTTTATATATTATGCTTTTGGTTCATATCTAAGAGCTCTTTGCCTAACTCAAGGCCTCAAGGTCCCAATGATTTTATCCTATACCTTCTCATTAATGTTTTATAGTTTTATGTTTATATTCTTGTCAGTGATCCATTTTGAGTTAATTTTTATATAAGGTAATAGGTGTAGGTTGAGATTAATATATGTGCATATGTATGCCTAATAGTTGTACCACCATTTGTTGAAAAGACTATTATTTCACCATTTAATTGCCTTTGTCAAAAATCAGTTGATCATATTTGTATGGGAATATTTGTGGGCTGTCCATTCTGTCTCATTGATCTATATGATTATCCTTTTGCCATGCCATATTGTCTTGATTACTGTGGTGTTAAAGTAAGTCTGGAAACCAGATAGTGTGGGTCCTCCAACATTGTTAATTCTTTTTCAAAATGATTTTGGCTATTTTAGATTCTTCGTCTTTTCTTATACATTTTAGAATCAGCTTGTTGATATCTATAAAATTCCTGGTGAGATCTTGATTGAATCAGTAGATCAATTTAGGGAAGATTAGCATATTAACAATATTAAGTTGTGTTTCCACTTATTTAGGTCTTCTTTGATTTTTTTATCAGTGCTTTTTAGTTTTCAGCAGAAAGATCCTGTATATATTAATATTTTGTTAGATTTATAACTATTTTATTTTGTAATGGTAATGTGAATGGTGCTTAAAATGTTTTATTATTTCTATTTGTCCATTGCTGGTAAATAGAAATATAATATTTTAAAATACAAACCTTGTATTCTGTGACCTTGCTAAATGCACTTATTCATTCTATGAGCTTTTATGTTATTTCTTTGGGATTTTTCTATGTAGATAGTTATGCTTTCTTTTATTAGAGTCAGTTTTATTTCTTCCTTTTTAATCAGCCTATCTTTCATTTTTTTTCTTGACTTATTACACTGGCTAGAACTTCCAATATGATATTTTTTTTTGAGACAGAGTCTCACTCCATTGCCATGAGTAGAGTGCAGTGGCTTCATCACAGCTTACTGCAACCTCAAACTCCTGGGCTCAAGCAATCCCTCTGCCTCAGCCTCCCGAGTAGCTGGGACTACAGGCATGCGCCACCATGCCCGGCTAATTTTTTCTATATATTTTTAGTTGTCTGATTAATTTCTTTCTATCTTTAATAGAGATGAGGTCTCACTCTTGCTCAGGCTGATTTTGAACTCCTGAGCTCAAACAATCCTCCTGCCTCGGCCTCCCCAAGTAGTAGGATTACAGACGTGTGCCATCACACCCAGCCATGACTGGCTTTTAAATAGCTCAGAGGTTAAGAGATATCAGTAGGGTATTACAAAATCATCCATGTGACCACATTGTCTAAGACAAAGATAATTTCAAAATGTATCCTTAAGAAAATATTGCCACATCTTTTCCAGTACAAAACACTGTGATTTACAAGGTAAGTGGTTACACTGACAAGATCTGATGATACCCAGGACTCTTGCTGCTCTCTGACTCACTACCTGACCTTGTCACTAAACTTTCTCTTTGTGCCTGTCAGTGCAGCTGTAAAACTACAAAAAGGAGTCTCCTCTAGAAAATCCTTCTTCAACTGAGATGTTCTGAGAGATATACATCTTACAAATAAAAGTAATTTTAAAGAAAATGTCATAAGCAATACTGTCAATCTCAATAGCAAAAATTGTCCAAATGCTTATTGAAATCTTTGACATAAAGAATTTTATAAACATCATTGACTCCCCTGTATCCCTGTCTCATCCCCTTTGGATGGAATGAATCCTCCTTGGTAGCATCAAATACCACAGAGACCAATCAAAGAAGAAAGCTGCCGCAATTGCCAGAAACCTAAACTAATTCATAAAAGTCACCATACCAAAGCAAAGAGTTCTACCTTTCGTCCCTGCTAGGGTGTCCTTCCATGCAGCAATGGTCAAGGGGGGACGGGGTCGGGTAACATGACACATGAAATGTTGTGTTTGATATTGACTAAGATAAAGTCAGTTCACTGACTATGTTATGAAAAATATGATCTTATATGTAGGTTCCATACAATTCCTTTTATGTACAATTTAAATTTATCTCTATATAATCTTACACTTTATGTATTGAACAAGACCCTGAAATTTTTTTCCCTTTCATTCCCTGAAGGTAGCACTGAATGGACCATATTTTATTCTGACTACTGATGTACATTCTGATTACTATTTACTTCAATTGAATAATGTTTTCTCACTATATTCTAACTATGAAGGGGGCAGGAAATAGCCCAGACAACTAAGAGTGGAGTCTATGCAGTTCAGTCAGTTATAATTTCTGCTTAGTTTGGCCAACTCAACAGTGTTCTTGACTCAACTCACTCTTACTTTATTATATTAAAATGAAAATATTCTGTATTTCATTTTCCTATACATATCCATATATATATTTCCCTGATTTCACTAATCTAGCATGTTCTATTTGTACTAACTAACGTGATACATTTCCCTTCTCCTATACCCAAGATTCCTTGTCTGTCTAACAACCATTAAATCAATTCTGTTATCTGGTGTGACTCACTCAACTAGGCACTATAAAGGGAGTATTAAATATTGTTTTTAACTTCACCAAATTCTTGACAAAACTATATACAATGTTTTATATATCTTTCACTTCTGCAGGCCATTCATTTGAAATCTGCCTCATTGTGGAGAAATCTAAGAGAGCCATCACATTTCTCTCTTATTTTATACTATGGATACTTTGATAACTTTGCAAATGTTTTGTGATAAAACATATTATCTCAACTTTCATTGCTTAAGTTTTTAGTTCAGTTAGCATGATAAAATGTATTTTACCTGGACATTTCCATGGTATCTTACAATGTTTTCTCATGTTTTAAAGGTTAGATTACCTACAGGTTGGTTTTTATCTAACTGTATTTTTGTAACCACTAACCAATTTCTCTTCATCCCCTCTTCCCCATATCCTCCCCAGCCTCTAGTAAACACCATTCTACGCTCTACTTCCACAAAATCCACTTTTTAGTTCCCACCTATAAATGAGAACTGCAATATTTGTCTTTTTGTGCCTGGCTTATTACACTTAACATAATGTCTTCTAGTCTCATCCATTAGAGGTTGATTTTTTTTTAAGACACTATTATTTAAAAACTTAAGTTGGCCTTAGATATCTATGCTATCCATATTGAAAAGAAATTATAGGGCATGCTTATAATGATGCAGACTTTTATTTCCTTTGGAAAATGTCAGGATTTTTAACTTTAAAAATGTTCTTTTTGATGTTGACTAAAATGAAGAATTAAATTGAACAGAAAAAATACTAAATTGGGGAAAATGTACCATTAGATTATTCCAGGAATATTTTAACTCTGAAAATATGCATGAGTCACAAAAAGTACAGAGCAAAAGAATGATTAGCATAAGTTATATTATATTACCATGTGCATTTATTTTAAAGGGTAAGTTGTTTTATATTAAATGGTAAATATAGTTGCCACAGTAGACTGTAGCTACTAATGAACATTTAGATAAAAGAAATATAAGTACAGAAACATATTTGCCACTCAGCTTCAAGTTTGTATGCCTTATAGATCTTTTGAACAAAATATCTACAGATACAATTCAACGTAACTATTGTTTGCTCAATGTATTTGAATTAAAATAGAATATTTTTTTCCAGGTTATTTATTTATTTATTTATTCTACAATTTTTTTTTAATTTCAGCATAATATGGGGGTACAGATGTTTAGGTTAAGTGTGTTGCCCCTGCCCCCCCTCCCCCCCAAGTCCGAGTTTCAAATATGTCCATCCTTCGGGTGGTGGGAATTGCACTCTTTGTGTACACATATACCCATCCCCTCCTCCCTCCTCCCCCCTGCTCCCTGCCCCACATCCAATAGCTGCTATTCTTAGATCTGCACTTATGTGTTCATCCGTTAATACCAAATTGATGGTGAGAACATGTGGTGCTTGCACCCCC
>CAUYSK010052377.1:0-12158 GCA_963575035.1 Avahi laniger
TCTTAATTTCACTTACCTAATAACCACTTTGGGCATGTATTTTCTACCAGTCTGTTTTCTAGGGACATGTTGTACAATAATATATACAAATAACTGTACTTTCTGTTTTTTCACTTAACATTATATCATATGCATGTCCCAAATAGCTAAATCTTGTTCATAATCATCATTTGTAACGTCTCCACACAAGTATCAAAAAGCTTGTCTTCTATCTACAGCACAAAAGAAATACAAACTTTCTGTGTCACTATGTGAAAAGTTTATAATAGAAGTCCTCCATGCCAGCATAGCTGTCTGTCACCTGTGCCATAGGCTGCAGGGCTTTCTAAACAGTGGCAACAATACCTTCTCATGAGTGTAAGAATTCAGTATTTTAGGTGCCTTTCTCTAGACTTGTACTTGAGTTCTCTTCCTGCTTATTTCTCCGGGATTAGTTATAAATTTGGACTATGAGCCAGTCTTTTAAATTTATCATTTCCACAAAACAGTGCCTTTCAGATTTCTTCTTTCACTGACAAAAATCCCTGACCTACCATCACCCTTGCAAGACATAGGCTTCTAGAATACTGAGCCCTAGATGGAAACTAAGGCCCCAAACCTTTGTTTATGACAAGGAAAAACTCAGATAAATACACTGGGACAATAAAAGTATTTCTACTTGCAAAGTTTTTCAAGTCACTCCAGATTTCAAGAGAGCTGGGCTCTCTCAATAACCGAGGTTAAATTTGGTTTGTTCATGGCTAGAAATCAGATGTCTCTTTCTATGATTGTCTTATCTGTAACTGAAGGTTCCCATATAGATGTAGGTATTAGTCTTGTAAAAGTCAAGGATAAAATTGTTTTGGTTAGAGAATTAACAACTTACAGGAAAGGACTCAGACTTCATTTATTTGGGGGAACAGTGCTAGGCAGGTTGTATTTACTGTTTTAAGAAACTTTATTAGAAAGAAAAGAGGATTTTTCCTCCCTCTGACTGAAGTTTATGATGTGCTCAACAGTAATGGCAACAGATCAAGGTGCCAGTTCTGCTTTCTAATTTGTCTTGGAGAGAAGCTGGACAGAGGTATGCAAGGAACAAAGAAACCACACTGATTCCATTAATCTATTGCTACAGTGTACCCTGTAACAGGCAATCACAAAAACTAGGTTGCATTAACATTAACTATTTATTGCACATATCTGTAGGTCTTCTGAGGGTCAGCTGATCGAAGCTGGACTCAGGTCAGCTCCTTGGAGAAGTTCTCCAAGTGTTTCTTATGCTTCTTTTGGGACAGGCTCAGGCGTGTTCTTCTCATAGTGATGTCAGAAGTTTGTTTAAAGGGGCTTGGAGCTGGCACGGTATCTCTGCTTCTGTACCGTTGGCCAAAACAAGGCACAAGGCCAACTCCAAAGTTAAGATGTGGGGAATTATACTTTGGTCATGATGAGGCCATGGCAAAAATGTAAATGCAGAGAGTGGTAAACAGTTGGGGCCACTAATGCAATCTGTCACACTGAGGATAAGGGAAGATTTCTTGTGAAAGGGCACATGAACTGCTCCTAGGGGGATGAGAGGAGGGAAAGCCTTGGGGTTTGGAATGGAATTTCAATAGAAGAAACAGAGAGTAGGAAGGCAAGGATACATGGATACAAGGACACATGATGTGTCTGGGAACATATAGGTAATAATTGAGGTGCAAGGGATATGGGAGGGAGATTGAAGATGAGAATCTAGAGGTAAAATGAAGCCAGACCATGGAGGGCCTTGCGTACAAAACAAAGCGGCTTAAATGACTTTAGAGCCATGGAAAAGCCATTTAAAAGTCTTGGATTTGCCTTTGACACAGGTCATTATGGGAGGAGTATGTAAGAAACATTGGCATGGTCCAGAAAAGAGTCAGGAGCTCAGTAGAGAGGATTGAGAGGCTATTGAAGGAGATGTCACACAATCTTGAATTAAGGCAATGGAGGGAGGGAAGATGAGGAGCTAAGCGATGTAAACAAAGTAGAACCCACAAGATTTGGTGGTCTAGTTGTTGGAGTTATGAAAAGAATCCTTGCTTCTCACACTTGGTATTCAAAGTGGCATCCCGGTAGCATCAACTTCACATGAGGAGTTAATTTTCTGATTTGGACAGTGTGGCGAGGCACAGGGACAGACGCTTAGTTCCCCTGGGGCCTGTTGAGTTTAGGTCTCCATGCTTTGTTCAGGTGGAGACGTCCAGTTTACAGTTCTGGGTTTCAGGATAAAGATCTGGGACTTGAATCTGTGGATTTGGATGAGGCTCCCCAGAGAAAGTGATTTAAACCCAAATAACTGAGTACTGAAGACAGATCCTAGATGCGAGGGGTGAGATAAAGGATAAGGAGAACAATCAGCCGACAGGTAGGAGGAAAACCGGAAAGGTGGTGCCATGAAAGCTCCAGGAGGAAAGGTGATCAGCAGGTTCCAGAGCCACGTAGAGGTTAAGAGAGATGTTTACAAAGAGTCTGTTGGACCTGGGAACCAGTAGGTTCTTGGCGACATCGATGAGGCTAATTATCGTGGAATGGTAGGTTAAGTGGCCCAGCCAAGCTCATCCATAATAAGTATTTAAATGGCTGATTTAGGACTCCGACCGTAAGTTCCGACTTTAAGTCTGTTTTTATCTGGTACACGCAGCTACTGATGTATTTCTAAAGATAAACTAATTGACTGACATCTTAGCCACCAAAGCTTTTGTGGGAGGGAAGAGAGTAAAGATGCATAAATAGATGGTTTATCAAAAATTACCTCATAAGTTCATTAAGTCAAAGCTCTTGGATATCCTAGGAAAACCCCTAGTTGAGCAAATACATCTGGGCTCCTGGATATGCAAAGCTGAGGGTTCCCTTCAGCCTGATCCCTGGTGACTCCAGCAGTCTGCAAGATGCTCCATGACATTGTCACTCTGTAATTTCCTTAAAGCCACACAGACTTCAAAGGACTCCGGGTTTATTCTTTTTGCTCCACAGAAAGGTCAGGGAAGAAGGGAATACGCAATATTGGCCCTTAGCTTTTCCACGCGTCCTTTGCAAAAGTTCTTTCTTTTTCCACATGGGTGATAAATCTTGTAACTAATAAAATGTCAAATCACCATAATCTGAAGATCTATGAAAACTCCTCTCCTCTTCCTTGCAGTTAAAATACTGACACACAAAAATAAACTATCTGTCCAACATTGCGGTTTTAAGCACTTTTCCAGGCAAAATAGGCAAGGGAAAGAATGTAAAGAATCTTAACTGGTATGCATTGTTGGGAGGTGAAGCAGGACTTAATGGTTTCCAGTTTATGGGGACTGTTTAGCCTGAAAGACAGATTGGAGTTCTAACATCCCACTCCCTTTGCCACCCCCACACATTTAGCTCGTTGGGTTTTTTCCCATAGACTTTCCCTTTTTGGTATCACTGAAGTTTTGTGTTACTGGAATGCTGTATTACTGAAAATGATTTTCAAGTTGATTTTCTTGTATTTTTCTATTTATACAATCTGTTATACAGAAATCATTATTTTTCATTTTCTTTTTCAAGAGAAACTTCATTTTTTTTTCCTTTTACTTATTGTGTTGTTTAAAACATGTAAAATAAATTTAAGTTAGGGTAATGAAAACAGATGCATTTTATTCTTTATTACTTATGTATGTCTTTCTTACATCACTATCAGGTATTACAATTATTTGAGACAGATGTGTAAGGATTCTTCTATTCTTGTTTACTAAGAGCTTTTTTTTAATCCATCTTTTTTTTTCTCCTAGAAATATATGTTAAATGTTCTCAAATGCTTTTTGGCATATGATCTTTTTCATTATAATTATTGATACAATATATCCCAGTACTAGGTTTATTCAAATTAAACCATCTTTACATTCCTGGAACAATTACTACTAGTTTGAGTTTTCATTTTTGTAATATAATATAAGAAGATAGTGGTATAGCAGAGTAGTTAAGAGAATGTGATCTGAAGACAGACTGCCTGAATTTAAGTCCCACTCCCACTATTTACTAGTTGTATAACTCGGGCAAGGTTGTTGACCTCTCTCTACCTCACTTTCCTCATCTGTACACTGGGGATATTAGCTCCTACCATACAGGATTGTGCAAAGATACACTAGATTATGCAAGTGACATATTGGTATGATGCCTGGGGTGATGGGGCGGGGCAGTGACAGCTCAGGGGAGCAGGATTTGTTTTTGAGATAATGAAAATGTTCCCAAATTGATTGTGGTGCTCAGTGCATGACTCTGTGAATATACTAAAAGACAGTGAATTGTACACTTAAAAAATGACTGCATTGTATTGAATGTTGGTGCCTAATAAATATTAGCTGATAATATTCAGGGTGATAACAATGTTTTAATGTTGTGATTGAGACCTTGGGTTTTACAACAGGATTACCTTGCCCAGCTCAACCACTAACTAGTTGTGTAGCAGTCAGGCAAGTTACTTAACCTTTTATGTGTGTTAGTTCCCTCAGTGAAAAAATGAAAATAATAATAGTATCTACCTCCTGGGTCATTATAAAGAATAAATATATTAATACACTATAATACATAGCATATTAATACTTAGAATACTAAATTAGTTTAAGTGCTTAATATATCTACATTTTGTTCTACTCTACCATTTAGTTCTTTACATGTAAGTTATCTGAGGGTTCTTTTTATTTATGTGAGTTGGTCTGCCCACCCTCTATTCCCTCTCCTTCTAATGCCCTTCCTTGCATTGCTCAGGCTGAAAAACTCAAACCTGCAGTTCCCACACATCTGTGCAACTAGTGTTTCTGATGTGATTTAGGTTTTGTTGATTGAATGTACTTGCATCAGACTCGACTTTGCAAGTGAGTTGTGGAGAGAAAGTGAAATGACATCCCTTTCACTGATGCAGAAACTAGCAAAGGCTGTATGGTTTCAGATCTGGCCACTGCAGAAGCAACTTAGCAACTTGGCACTAACTCTCCTTGCCCAGACCTACCATTTGGTTTTGGGCATTATTCCTGGGAGTATAGCCTATAGTCTTTTTTTCTTTTTTGCAGTTAATGATTAATGATTCTGTAAGCCCTTTAGTACCATGTAATAAATTCCCGTCTTCTTAAACTAGCTACTGAAGATACTGGGTTTTTGCAACTGTATGTGACAGATACACAATGGTTCTAACTTTATTTTTCACAAATATAATTTGCTAACTAATCTATCCTCTTCCCACTGATTTGAAGTATAACCTATATCATGTGCCAAATATTTGTATATTTTTTAATTGATTTTTAATTGATTTTTTAATTGATTTTTTTCTTGTTCATTCTACTGCCAATACCACACTTTTTTGATTACTGTAGTTTATGGTAATCTTTAATATGTGTTTGGACAAGTGTCCCCAATTAATTCCACATTTTATAAGACTCATGGGCTTTTCTTCCAGATTAATACTTTTGTCAAGTTTTTTTTATTTTTTATTTATTTTTTATTTTTTGTCAAGTTTTAAATGCATCTTCATTGAATTTTAATTGAATTCAAGACATAGCTTACATCTTATAGTATTTATAATCCAATCTGAAAACATCTCTCTATTTAAAGTCTTTATTTTTATAAACAGAATTTAATTTTTTGTCATTGTCATTGCTATTTATATATATCTTATGTATATATATATTATGCTCATTTCCAAATTTTTGTTTGAAATTTTGAGAGTTACATAATCTATAGTATATATTTTAACCAGTTCTACCTAGAACTATGTTGATTTGTACATGTTTATTTTTAACTATCTACTCCTCTGAACTCCTTCACAAGTTTCATAATTTCAGTTACTCACAGGCTATCAGAGAAGTCAGTCTTATCTGCAAAATGATAGTTTCTTCCTTTATAATACTTACATCTCATCTTACGTAAATACTTAAATCTCATCTTGTGTAAAGGTATGATTAACATACCTTTAACATACCATACCATAGTGTGGTAGATTACCCTTTTGGTGGATCAGCTTTGGACACCAGCGGAATCATAAGAAGAGGAAATACTCATGGACTGGGCAGTTTCCTCAGTTCTCAAAAGGTATCTGCTGTGCTCCCTTCCTTTTTGACGGTGATGCAGTATATACTTATCCTCCATTCTGTCCGTTCATTCCAAGATTCCCTTGCTTAGCATGATCTTACTATTCCATGTTTAGCCACAAATGGTCTGATCACTTTCCCAATGGAAGATAACCCAAATTCATATCACTAGGAGCCCCTGTTCTCTGAGTCCAGATCTCTTCCTGATATTCATTCCTTTGGCATTTCTGTGGCAAAGCCATCATGTGCAAAAGCTATTTCTGAAAAGAGTGAAAATATCCAGAGTCAATATGAGTGGAGAGAAATAGGCACCTGTTGTTGAGTAAGTGAATCTCACACACTTTATGGAGAACTATTTGGCAATATGTTTCAATGTGCACATGCTACGTTAACGAAAATTGTTTGGTTGTAAGGAACAGGAAGTAATAAAGAAAAGGGGTTGGGGAATTTACCGTAAGAATACAGAAATGTTACGGGCAATCCAAGAGCAGAGTTGCAGTTGGGCCTTAAAACAGTATTAGAACTAGAATATGAGGGATGATGTCAAGAGCTCAGTCCTTGAATTTCACGTCTCTGCCCTCTGTGTATCTGTTTCTCCCATCTGTGCTTGTCTGTCGTTCATGTTTATTCTTGCCATGAATACCTAGCAAGACTCCTCCAAATTCTGTGTCCTTTATCTCATATGTTCCTCTTCAACCCTGGTGTTTGGCCTCCCTATATGGCCACTTGGTGTTCTAAGCTCTTAATTATTGGCTTCCGTCTGTCCTCAGCTTTGGTCAATATTTACACTTTGCCATTTTGTCTATCTTCTCCCAGGTGTCTGACCTTAGTTTTGGGCTTTGTTCCTACTGGCTTGACAATAAGCTATAATTGGCATTTTATCACCACATAAAGCATCTAAAACTACTATTTCAATAAGGAAATAAGTGACTTTTAAAACTTTTTAGACTTTTTTAATTTTTTAATTTTTATTATATAATGATTCTCAAAATAAATTACTGATACCCTCCCCTCAATCCCTTGTAATTAGGGTAAGTGTTAGAACAGAGATTTTGAACTGTTTTGGGTGTGTGGTCTCCTTGAAAGGGAAATAGGACTTGTTCAGGCATCATCTTGGTTTGAGGCTACCAATCTCTGCCCTAGGATAGCAAGGATGTAAACCAGCTGGGTCTCTCATTTCAGCTTACTTGGCTTATAAAAACAAATGACTCAGTTTGGGATTTTAGAAAACAATGAGTCAACCCAAACTAAGGAATAAAGTATAGCACTTACGTTTCATAACCTCAGTCACCACAGCCCACCCCACCCCTTTCTCTCCATATGCATATCTACCGTATGTCTCTATTGTTAGCTGCCTGTTCTTACTACTAGGCTGTTGGTTACATCTTGAGCCTGGAGTAATCACTACTAGGTTGGTCTTCCTTGGACAACATGTCACATGGAATATTCCATGTTAATTACTTCACAGAAGTTCCTGGTTCATAATAGACCAAGTTTAGTCTTTAAGGTAATTTCTGCTGTGACTATGATTTCATCAACTTTTCCCATTATTTTGGGATTTGGGGGCTTCTTTTTTGCTATCTGTGAAATGTAGAGAGGCTGAAATTTTGTCTGTTCCATAATGTTAATGGTTCTGGGGGAAAAATGCCATCTAAAATATTACTGAAGCTCTGGTGGGAGAGGGTTAGAGGCTTCTCTGGCTTCAGGCCAGAAGAAGAGTATCTTTTAAGTTGGATGTTTCCTGAAAGATTTGCCCCGATTGATCAGAAAGCCTTTCTTCTATAGTTGCTTTCTATTTACCAATATTTAACATCCCCTGGGCAGGCAGAGTTAAGAGCGTGCACTTAAAGTCTTTCTGGGACAATGCTACTGTTTTTCTAAAAATGGAAAATTTAAATTAATGTCCAAACTATTTATGGTTTTAATCATCATATGATTGTGTGGGCTGATGTTTTAAATGTTAATGTGTGGAGAAAATATTTCTAAGAAACGAGACAGCATACTTAATACAGTAATAATCATCTACTTTTAAGCATGCTAGAAGTAACTGGATATAATAATCTGAAGTCATTAAAAATGTTTTTTATTCATTCTTGATAGTATAGTTTTCCAAAAGACTGTTAGTAGTTACCCTTGTTTGTTCACTAAAAAGGCGTTTAGAGAAATAAACCATCCTCCTCTTTAAAAATTGGCTCTGATTAACAGGCTTTCTCCTTATTTTCAACCAAGCAAGTGAAATTTTATAATGTTGGTTATTTTGGTTATTAGTTAACTTGTAAATTGCAGTTAACAGATATTTTGTATGGAAAATTAATTGCTTCATTCTTGCAACTAGCATTCTTCTCCATAGCCTGAATTTCTTTTTTTTTTTGGTTTTGGTGAGCTATTCAGTACACATACTCTCCTAATCTTCTCATGTATGTGTCAGCTGCTGGTTCCTATCCAAATGTTGAACTCATTTGACTAAGCACTGCCAGGGCCTTTTCTGAGCGATTTCCCCTCTCCCCTTCCCATTTCTGGAGACTTCTATTTATCCTGAATGCCCCTGTCTGGGAAAGATTATCTTGGCAAAGAAGGGGGACTTTGGGAAATAAGAGAAGGCAGCTTCTTTGCTGCCAAGCAGAAGTAGTGCCTCGCTGACTTCACAGAAATGATGGTGGGAGAAATGGGAAGCTCAGAGTGTCCCTCAGTCTTTAAGAAGTGTAAGTGATCTCATTCTTTGCCTTACGTGACTTCAATCCCACAAAGCAAAGAAGGATGCCTGAGAGCTTGACATTCAAGCTGATCAATCCTCTTTTTACATAGCCTTGGATCCAACGAAAGTAATGCTTGTTTTGGGGTCACTAAGATGATGCTATGGAGCACTCGAAAACGAGTCTTTATGGGACTTTGTTACTATAGCGCATTACATGGCTGTCCTCGCCAGCAGAGTGGTGTTCAAATCGTATGCCCCGTGGCCAAACCATTATTAAAATGTTGACATACTTCTGAGATCCTCTGGGTCTTCTTTGGATCCACTCAGGTGTTATCATCTGGCAAGAGAGGGGCCTTCAGGCCTCCTATAGATGGCAATCTTTCTAATCCGTCCATGCTTGGGCCATGTCAATTAGGAAATATTTTGATTATCACTTCTAATTCCAGTCTTCTTTCCAGTTATTCCTCCTGCCAATCCATTCATTCATTTTTAATTCATTTATTCAATAAGGACTTACTGCTTACCTGCTAAAGGCAAGGGATTGCTGCAGGTGCTAAAGAATCACTAGTGAATAAGATGGACAAGGTCCCTGCTCCAGTGATGCATACATTCCAGTAGAGAGAACAAACAATAAACACGAACACAACGGTATAA
This sequence comes from Avahi laniger, assembly GCA_963575035.1. Classification (NCBI taxonomy): domain Eukaryota; kingdom Metazoa; phylum Chordata; class Mammalia; order Primates; family Indriidae; genus Avahi; species Avahi laniger. The sequence continues at coordinate 9,394 of CAUYSK010052377.1, forward strand.
ACAAGATAATTTCAGTAATGATGGGTGCTATGAAGGCAGTGTAAAGTGAACGTGATCATTGCCAAGGAAGGGTTCATTAGGTGGTGGGTCAAGGGAGGCCTTCCAGAGGAGGAACATTTAGCCGACTGAGACCTGAATGGGCCGTTCTTCTGACCTCTGTTGGGCTTGACAGTGTTTTTAAAATCAGCAGGCTGCCCCTGGGGCTCTACTCGGCGTGTCTTTCACATTATGTCCAGAATCCAATGAGTAATACACAAGAGAAGGAACACATTTTTCCGGAGTATGCCTGTGTCACATTTGCTAGTATCATTGGCTAAACAAAATCACACGATGAACCCCAAGGCAAAGAGGGAAAGCACCACAAGGTTAAATAGTGAAGGACTTGGATAAAGTGAAGGGTGAAGAAGTGAGATCACTAAGACAATCAGTCAACCATATATTCTTCTATTGACTTTCCTCTTTTAGCTAAAATATTTAAATTTTAAAAACCTTATTTTTTTTCTCCTTTTCTAGAGCAACCTGTTCTTGTATTAACAGTTTTAGATGTAATATCTCACTATCTTCTCAAACTTCTCTGAGAATGCTAATTAGAATTTTTTTCCCCTTGCTCTTCTCAGTTCTGTAAATAATTGCTTTTTCCTCGGGGGTCATTATTATTTTTTGCACTTTGCCCATTTTGGTCCCTGTCATTGGGGCTGTGGTTTGTGTCAGATGTCTGCTAATGCTTGGCTTTCTGTTCTTTCGTGAAGGAATGGGTTGATTACCATAAGGTACAGCTATGAGCTTTTTTTATAGGGTTTTCCATTTGGGTATTTGCCTGTTTGCTCGTCACTTTTGCTCTCTAGATTAGAACCTGCCAACTAAAGCAAGGATGCAGTAAGCTGCCCTGTTATTTTACTCTGAGGTGCCAGTATCCACAAGGGCAACCCTGATTCTATCCAGATAAATTAATTGAGACCTTGAAGAATAGCTTCTATATTTCGTATGGGGTTAAATGTTGGCTACAGCCATCGCTCTGCATGGTCAGGGACCTGGGAACAGAGTGAATGGCTGAGAGGAGCAGCTGTTCCATTGGCTGAAAGAGATTTCTCTTCTCTTTCCTATTCCACCCTCTATACCTGCCTCTGCCTAGCTGAAAGCCTCTCAAGGGTTTAGCTGACAAGTATAGTCTCTGCCTTCCCTGTCATATTCTCTTATTTCCTGTACTCTGCTATCTGTCAGCATGACCCTATCTGCTTTCCATCTTCCAGAAATTTTTCATATCTGCAGTCTACTGAGGCCCCAGGTGGTGAGACAAACACATGGATGTCCTCTTCCATCTTGAATTGGAAACTCCTGTAAAATTTAAAACCCCACAACAACCCCTCCCAAGTTAAGATCACCAAATATTAAATGCACAAGTTAAGGAAGGATTTACTTATGGATTCCATAAGGATTTACTTATGTAAATCAATTTATATTTAACACTGTCCATTTTGTATCACTTATGCATCTTACTATTCACTTTTTCCTTTTAAACAAAAAAAAAGAAGAAGATTAATTTTAAAAATTTCCTTTGAAAAGATACACACCCATAAAATCCATTGTCGGTTATCTTCTGGTGCTAATTATTCCAGGAGCAAAGAGCCCATAGCAATTATAGGTTTAATCTAACTTTAACTGGACATTCTTTACTTTAAAACTTTTCTACAGTTCTTAAAACCTTCTTTAATCTGTCTAGGAAAGACATATTTTAGATATGAATGAGGATTTTTCTGAAACCCTTCTACTGAAAAAAATCTCAAGTACAGTAGACCCTTCTCTCCCCTCCCAAACTCCCACCCCTGCCCCCATCTGTCCCCAGCAAAGAAATTTCCTGGAGATAAACTGTTCTCAAGCCAACGATTCTGCCCAGGAGATTCCAGGCTCACAACTGCTTAGGCAACCTGCCCACCCTGCCCTGCTGGTCTGCAGTCAGGGGTTTTCCAACAGCACAAAGCTCTAGTTTAGTTGTTCCCATTTTTGAGTTTAAACTTTAGAGAGGGTGAGCAATTCTTTCATCCCTTTGCCTTAAAGTTTTGGTGGGAGGCTTCTCCCTTTTGCTTGGCTTGGAGAAATGAAAAGAAAATACTGACTACATATGCACAATGTCATTGTAAATGGCTCTCAATACATTCATACTAGCATGACTTTTTTTTTTTTTTTTTTTTTTTTTTTAGAACATTGGAAAACATATCTCTGGATGGAATTTTGTTTGACCAATGAATCATGAAAGGTGTATAATTGTAATTTACTAGAACTTAAGCAGAAAATATTTTGGGTTGTTTTGGAATCTGCTAACTTCAACTAACTAGTACATACTAAAAGAAAATATATATTAAATCAATTAGCCCTTCATATGCACATTGTAATTATAATACTACTGTGGGGGCTCTTATACCCTACATATCTCTTGGCATTTGATCTATTATTTTTTATTTCAGCATATTATGGGGGTACAGATGTTTAGGTTACGTATGTTGCCCTTGTCCCCCCTCCTCCCCTAAGTCTGAGTTTCAAATATGTTCATCCTTCGGGTGGTGCGCATCACACTCTTTGTGTATGCATATACCCATCCCCTCCTCCCCCCGCCCCCTTCCCCCTGTCCAACATCCAATAGATGTTATTCTCATATGTGCACTTATGTGTTGATCAGTTAATACCAATTTGATGGTGAGTACATGTGGTGCTTGTCTTTCCATTCTTGGGATACCTCACTTAGTAGAATGCGTTCCAGCTCTATCCAG
>CAUYSK010052380.1:0-21434 GCA_963575035.1 Avahi laniger
TTGTACCTCCTGGTGGGGAATTATCAGGGCCAGTTATATTACGATGGTTATAGCATGGCTGGATATTCATCGAATATATTTAATTTCCTTCATTTGGGCTGGCATAATTAAAGCCATTTTCTGGATCATAAAACTGAAGGGGCTCAGCTTCAATTAATGTATATTGGGTCACTACTGCATGCCAGCGTGTGGATGTATATTTATATGTATTTCTGTGTATGTACATGTATATCTTTTAATTCTTACAACAAATCTATTGGGAAATTTCATTATCTACACTTAAATAATTTAAAAATGAGGATCAGAGAGATTACATCTGGGCTCAAAGATAGTAAGTGACTAAGAGAGTCCTAGAACACTCTTGTCAACCGTCCAAAAGGTATTTTGCTTGCACACACACATACACACAGTTGTTTCCTTTCCCTGTCTCCCAAACATCCTTCTAGCTCTTAGGACTTCTCTTCTATTGTCATTTTCGGTATGCCACTTTATTTCCAAAGTAGTAGGAGGGTAAAGTTGGGTCTTTTTTGAAGGCAGTGATATTTGAAAGGTGATAAATTTTTGCAAATTTTCACCTCTCTTCAAATCTAGATAAAGATCCCAAGAGAGAGAGAAAATCAAGTTCCATCCTCTGTGGGAAACTAGAGAGTGGTCTGTGTGTGTGGCCCTGGGGACCCTGGGGTTCAGGGCCAGCCCGATCGGTTCCCTGTAAGTGAACAGGGCTCACTTCTGCTACACAGCCCAGGGAAGAAGAACCCCTCGTTTCTCCCATTTGGGGTGGTCACATGACAGTGGCAGGTTAGAGACTGGGCTGTGAGGACGGTGGTCACTGAATAACGGTCCCCCTCAAAATGGCGCTGTCTCAATCCCTGCAATCCATGAATGTTCCTTTACATGGCAAAGAGTTTGCAGATGTGATTAAATTAAGGATCTTGAGATGGGGAGATTATTCTGGATCACTTGGGGGAGGGCCCTAAATGTAATCACAATTGTCCTTCTAAGAGAGAGGCAGAAAAAGATCAGATGTACAGAGGAGGTGGCGGCACTCTGGCCACAGAGGCAGGGGCTGGTGTGCTGTGGCCACAGGCCTTGGAGGGTGGCACCCACTAGAAGCTGGAAGATGCAAGGAAGAGATTCTCCCTAGAGCCCCTGGTGGGGGGGCACAGCCCAGGTGGCACTGATTTTGGACTCTAGCCTCCAGGACTGTGAAGGAATAAATTCCTGTTGTTTTAAGCCACCAGGTTCGTGGTAATTGGTTACAGCAGCCACAGAATATCAATACAGGGATGAAAAGTCAGAAATCTGGCAAATTAGGGAAAGGAAGACAGTTTTATGTACCAACCACCAACTTAATCTTACGAAATACTGTTGAATGATTGCAATATTTAGCAATTTCTGTGTCAAGGGAGTTTGCAAGAGAGGCTCTGGGGTCGAGAGCACTGTGGTAACGGGGGAGTTCACGCCTCCTAGTACACAGGGTACGCCAGGACCCTAAACCGGGCAGCAGTGCACAGCGTCTGAACTCAGTCTCTGGCAAGAGTGGATCCACATAGGAATCAGCTGTGAAATACGAAGAAATAGAGACCGTTCTTTATGAAGTTCACGGCAGTGAAATATTGAACGCCTGTGGTTCTCATCCTGAGTCCCCACCTCTCTAAAAGTTCTTGAGCTTCATTCAAAGGTTATGAGCTTTGGGCAAGAATTAGACATTATGATTAGAAGTTACAGGTGTCTCGTGGGAAGATGGTGGAATGACCATGTGGGACCTGGTGGACCATGCTAAGGAGTTCAAACTTCATTCCAAATAGAAGACAGAATCATGGAAGACTTTGACCTGGGAAGGGGAATGATCAGAACTGTATTTCTGAAGCTCTTCCAGCTGCGCTGTGTGTGGTCGTGTCATGGAGAGGCAGAAGTCCAGTTGTCCAGGAGCAGGTAACGGAGGCTTAACCTATGACAGTGACTGTGAAAATGAGAGAAGCAGGTGCATGGGAGCTATGTTCTGGGGAGAATCTGTTAATCTGATTAACCGGAGGTGAAGGGCGAGGGGAAGGGATGGTGACTCAGGGATAACTTCTGAGGGTCTTGCTTAAGCAAGTCCAGCGATGATGACTGGAAAAGCCGTCAGCGGGCAGGGCTTGTTGATGGGGCTGCGAATCAAGCCTTCTGCTTAGGAAATGTCGTGTTGACGCGTAAGTAGAAATAACAAGTAGGTACTTGGATATGGAGATCTGGAGCCCAGACGGTGGACCTGGACCATAAATTTGAGTGTCATGGACATAAAGGTGGCATTTAAACTTTGATGATAGAGAAAAGAAGCAAAAACTTAATCGATAGCACAGCTAAGTTGGATATTTGGTAATGACAACTGTTCTCTCTCTCTCTCTCTCTCTCTCTCTCACACACACACACACACACACACACACACACACACACAGTGGTCAAACCGCAATTTTCCAGGACTTAACTGGAGAGCATGACATGGGGAGTCACTGAATATCTGGCTGCAATCTAAGTGGGAAGAAAATTAAATAATCAAAGATGAACCTTTCCTCTAAAAATTTCTAGCTATAACCTAATCATTACATACTGTTTTTTATCTTTCACTTTGGGCAATTTTCTTTAAAATGACACTGTATTGAGAACAGACAAACACATAGATGATACATAATATGCCAGACTATTGAAATTTAAGATAAAATTATGGCAAACATTTAAAGATTATAGCAACATATTGAAGATATGGATGGATGAATACAAACTGAGAAACTGATAGAGACAGGTTTTCAAAACACTATTTTATATTTGAAACATAGTGGGTAATTTAGCATTGGTTTTAGAAAGGTTTTATTCTTATTAGAACTTAATTATTATAAAATGTATGCAAAAAAAAAATCACTGCTTTTCTTCTCTCTTTTTAAAGAAAGAAACATCCAGAGGAGATGTTGTGCTTACTGTTCATGAAGCTTGAGGAGCTGGAGGAGGTCGGCCATGTGGCCAAAAGAACTATCTTTAGATTTACTGCCTTTCGAATTTCAAGAAACATAATTTGTCAGTGATCAAAAGGTTCCTTTCCAATCACATGTGAACCATGCCCAAGCCCTACCAGAGCCCATGTTCGGTTTATGATATTAGAAAATGTTTGTCATGGCAGGTTCACTTGGGAGGTAAATTGTCCGCGTGTGATAATACAAAAACAGTTAATAATACATTAGATTATCTCTTCCCATTAAGGCTATAAGCAAATAATTCCACCATGAAACTCTTTGGGGAAATTTTTTTTTTAAATAAGAGGTTAAGAAAAGATTACAAAGTCTTTTCCTTGAAAGGCAAGAATACCACCCGCCCCCACGTTTGATGCACGTCCTTGGCTCACCAAAGCCGCGAGGCCGCTGTCAAGCACTGTGAGCAGAATCCAGCACTTCCACGGTCAGCAAGCTCAGTGTGAAGTCCAGGTTTCACTCTGCGAGCCTGGATCCTCCTCAAGGCCTTGCCGCCCCTTCTGCACTGACCAGAAGTTCGCAAACTCCTTCAGCCAGTCCTGCCTTCCTGCGGTCGCGGGTGAGCCTGGTATCCACGGCCCAGCCAACTTTGCAGAAAACCGCAGTTTCGATGGAAAATCACTTTTGGTTTCTGGCTCCTCAGCAGTACTGCACATCTAATTAGCTCAACAATTGGTCCCTGTGATAAAATCAGCTAATTTTATGTTCAAATGGCTGCTCTGTGGTAAGCAATACTGCCACATATAACTTCACATATAAAGAAGTTGCTGAAGAAGCTGGTTACTAGGGGGTCACCGGGGGCGAACTAGGGGAGACTATTAAATTAGTAACCTAGTCAATGTTACAGTTAGTGCACGGGGTCCCACCAGGGCTCACAAAAGACAAATTCCCAGAATGGAGGGACAGGGACAGAAACGCCAACCTTTAAAGGGGAAAGCAGTATAAATAAAACGGATGGAATGAGCCATCTGCAGAATTTCTCTACTTATAGAAATAAAACTGAATGTTTTTGATGAGATTACAGAGTTCTAGACCCTAATCCGGTAGTGTTAAAAATGACTCTCTCTAGATTAAACACCTCTGTTGTTTCGGGAGATTGTTCAAGGTTGCCCTAGATAGAAAATGCTGGAGAACCAACTCTAGGGGTCACCTCCTCAGCTCCCTGTTGTCCTTCCATCAGTGGTTAAAGGAATTGGTGAGACCTAAATCTCCCCTTATTTGGTGGGCTCTATTAGAAACTATATTACCTTCTTTTTTTTTTTGAGACAGGGTGTTGCTCCATCATGCAGGCTGGAATACAGTAGCATGATCATAGCTCACTGCAGCCTCCAACCCCTGAGCTGAAGGGATCCTCCTGCCTCAGTCTCCCGAGTAGCCGGGACTACAGGTGCATGCCACCACGCCCAGCTAATTGTTTAAAAATTTTTTTGTAGAGGCAGGGTCTTGCTATGTTGCCCAGGTTGGTCTAAAACTCCTGACCTCCAGCATCCCGCCTCGGCCATCCAAAGTGCTGTGGTTACAGGTGTGAGCCACCGCACCCACCCCACATTACTTTTTAAGATTAATGTAAAAGCACAGATCAACTTCTTTATGCTATAAAAGCTAATAATATCACCTCTCACGGGCACTGCAAATGATTGATTTCTTGTGTTTGCACGTGTGTGTATTATCAACAATACCAATTGAATGAACCGTTAGAAATTCATACCTGTTTTAAAACTAAAAACAGAGGTCTCAGAAATACATGAATGTATCCAATTTTACATAAAGACAGAGATACATACACATCTATATCTAAACATATCTATCATAGCTATGTATGCATATAAATATAGTCAAAGATTTATTAATGATATCACTTATGTGAAATGCTTAAAGCAGTAATTAGCATGTAATAAATATTCAGTTGGTACTGTTACTGCTGTTCTAGTATTACTATTATTATATAGCTATATATACACATACTGTATACAACCATGTTATATAAACTATATTATATCACTACATGATTGTAGCAGGATGTCCTGCTGAAAATCAAACTTGTATTTTTCTCTCTCTGCTCTAAGAGGTGCCAGAAAGTCACTCGATTATGGCAAATCATCCTTGAGCCACTGTTGTCAGCTGCCTTCCCTGGACTGGCGCTGGGAAGGACGCCTTGGGGACAGTGGCACCAGCAGCGTTCACACGGCCCGCATCCAGCCGGCACCTGCATGGCTCTTAGAATCCTCGTGGCCTCCACCTGCCTCCGACGCCAGCCCCAGCTCCGCGCTGGCTCTCACTCCCTTCCTGGCTGCCCCCACCTGCGACGCCGCGCCCACACTCGCACCACGTGCGTCCTGCCTCCAGCCGCCACGCGGTACCGGAGCCCACACTTGTGCAACCCAGAACGGTCAGCATTCTAGTAGCGACTAGCTCTACGGTCAGAAGTGAGTCCACATCAGAAAACAGAACGATGATTAAAATGTGCGCATTATCACGAAACTCTAAAAACGAAAGCAACGTCAAGGTCTTTTTAAAAGAATTAAATCTCTGTTGGAGGAGGTTTTAAAAATACTGCACAGGTTAATAGTGAAAATAATTATTTTGTGATATAATGTATATATCTCTGAGAAGTATTTTTATTATAATTCAATTGACTGCTACTGGCAAGAGGGTGAGGATTATGGTTGAGTTCTGTCCCCTGCAAAAAGATATGCTGGGTCCTAACCCTTCGGAATGTGGCCTCACTTGGAGACAGGGTTTCGCAGGTTGGATTAGAGTTAGCCCGAATCCAACATGACGGGAGAAGTTTGGACACAGAAACAGACACACCTAAGGGGAAGATGACATGAACATACACAGGGAGGACACCGCCGAGGACAGCCAAGGAGAGAGGCCTGGAACACACCTTCCCACACGGCCCCCGGACGGAACCAGCCCTGCCCACACTTGACCTTGGACTTCCAGCCTCCAGACCTGAGAGACAGTAACATCGTTAGTTGAAGCTGCCTGGGGTGTTTTGTTCTGGTGGCCTGAGCAAGCTAATCCAGAGAGAAGAAGAAAAGAGAGAGATTCAGAGAGAGCGTGCGCGAGAGAGAGACAGAGACAGAGACTGTATTTTCACAAGTGACATATTCATCTGCGTAAGTTGATTTTAAAGAGAAACGCATCGGGGCCTGCTCTGAAAATCGCACTTAGCACTTAGTTTATCAGGCACAATGGCTCTACTCCAAGAGGCTGAGAGAACTTTCTAACAGTTGTGCAAACGGAATACGACTCGAGGTAAAAGGAACCAGGCTCCGCTCTGAAGTCGGGACCTGGCCCGAGTCACGGCACCCCTACCTTCTGGTAGTCGTCCCGGGACCGCAGGGCCACCTCCATCTGCTGCGCCGAGGTCGCGTAGATGGCTGAGCGGTACTGGGTGCCGTGGTCGTTGCCCTGGCGCATGCCTGGAGAGCGGAAAACAGAGAGATCACACAGGGTCACCGGGCAACGGTGCCAGGCCCAGCTGGGCAAGATGCCGGGGCGTTCTGACGCTTTCCTCATCTGGTCTTTAGGACCGATGTGCTGCCAAGGGCTTGTTTTCATTTTATCTTGACATAGCCTTCTTTAAACAAGCCTGGGATGTACCTGTTTTGATTTGCCTGTTTTAATTATAACAAATATCTTTGAACTTAGATAAATGTATCAGAGGTCTTGGATTGTACTAGATGCTCTACAAATATGTAGCTTTATACGCAAATATTTAAGTAAGAGCCTACTCCATTTATCCCATGGAACACACTACGATGCACATCTTTCCCTTGGAGCCTAATGAGACACCCTGCGCAGAAGATGGGGAGATGGGATAATGTGGGCAAGTGCCTGGCACAGTGCTTGGCTTGTAGCAGTCCTACGCCTGCGGCTAAGGTCATCCACGTAGTCAAAGGAAACCTCGGGCTTAAATCCAGCAACGCGTACTTTCCACCTGTCCCAGCGGCTGAAGTGTGGGTGGCATTCCATTTCTGAGTGAGCGACAGAGTCCCCAGGATGAAACAGCTACAGGCTTACTGTAGAGCCCCAATAGATCACCGTGTCATAGTCAAATGGACCATGTCCTGGGATTTAGAAATAAGACACAGAGACACGGGATCATTTTCAACCAGTCACACTCCATGTACAGTAAAGGGAAACAGAGACCAGTAAGATAAGCAGGTCTTAGAGGTGTTACGGGAAAACTCTGTGCAGGTTAAAAATAACAGGGGTCAAAGAGGGGAGTGGGCAAGCTCATGCGACCGGGGGGAGGGGCCCAGTTCTGGAAGGTTGCATCCAGGATGCAACTCTGGTCCTGAAGGAGCAGCAGGTGGGCACTGAGGGGTGGGCCGCTCTTCAGGGGGCAGAACAAAGGTAAGGACCAGGGAACAGCATGATGCCTGCGGGGACGTGAAAGGAACTGGAACTTCTTGCAAGAGCAGCTGCAACGCGGCCAGCAACCGTGTCAAAGCCAGAGGCCCCGCTCCGTAAGAAGATGAGCACTTCAGCGGCAAGCTTGAAGCCCGGATGAGAAAGACGGCTCACCGGGAAAAATGCTTGGATGCTCTATACGGTAAAATCCAGGCAGAAAAACAACATCTCGCAGCTGCTGCAAATACAAGACGTGGTCCTGTTTGTCTCCTCCCTGAATCAAGAAACAAGGGAAATACTCGACCATCATAAATTGACTGAAATGGCCTTTATGATGCTGTTCTGCGGAGGACAAAATCAGCCAAAATTATATTCTGAGAAAGGACAGAAAAATGTCGTTGAGAGACAGAATGACCCATAGATGTCTTTCCTTCTTCTGCAAACGCATGTGTTCTCTCCAGTAAAAAGAACTCAGCCAGTGCCAACTGTGCACTCATCTCTGTGGAGGCCACAGAAGAATTAGGTCATAGTCCTTGATCTCCAGAAATAACCCGGACGAGGGAGGGAGACGGGAGGGCAGGCGCGAGCCCGATGCTGCGCTTCGCTGTGCCAGGTCTTGGGCGTCCCTCCTTATCTAGTCCTCGCGTGAGTCCCGTGACGAAGATAATCACAACCCTCTCGGACAAAAAGGAAACTATGGATCAGAGACTTTCAGTGGCCTGCCACCTGACATTAAGTGAGGTCACATAGAGGGTAAATGGCCGTCCTATGATTTAAACCTCAATCTACCTGACGCCAACGCTTTCTCCTTTCTAAATTGACGCACGAACAGTCACAGCAAAACGATCGAAGACAATGGGACAAAGTGCTCCTGGATGTGGCGTTTGAGGTGCGCAGAAATAAGAACGAGCTTGGTAGGTTCTGAGGATTGCGGAGAGACAGGTCTGGGTCCCATAGGGGGCCTAGTGGGAAACGAAGCTGGTCACCTGAGTGCGAGGCCACACAGGTGTCTTGACAAGTCACACCTGGGCCCAGAGATGCGTGGAAAGATCAGACTCGTGGGAGCTGCAGAAATCTGTGGAACCCTGGCTGAGTTAATCTTCGACGACCCAGAACTCTCTTTCACACAGTCTCAACTGCAAAGTTCACCGTGCCCTCCGCTTGGCTTTGAAAAAACTAAGAGGATAAATTATGGACACTATCTGGCTGTTTGCACGTCCCAGGAAAGCAAGCAGTGGGCTTGCTGTGGGGGGTGAACGGAGAATTGCTGGCTCAGAAACAACATCTTGTGCTTAAAATTCTCCCATAATACTCCATAAACTGATTAATGAGGACTGGGCTTTGGGGCGTTCTTCATGAGGACTGACCTCTTGGCATCTACCAACTGTTTGAGATTTCTCCATCCACCTTCTCCAAAGAAGATTTTAAAGGGACAAACCACCCTGAGATTGCTCTAAGATTTCTCTCCCTCTCAGCAGAGCTGGAGAAACTACTAGAAAACAGAGAAATGCTTAATCCATACCGAAGCACAGGGGATGAGTTTATCCATCCTGATTTTAAAGGGAAGTACATGCTATGAGCTGGTGCTAGGTGATCACTTTGTGGGGTCCCAGGAGTGACCAGCTGAGAGTGAACACCAGGGCAAGTAGGGACACATTCCTAAGGATCTGAAATTACCATCCCTACCTCAGGGAACTTCAAAGGAGCAAACGCATCAGCAGGACTACCCACGCTGGTTGCAAATATAGAGTGGCTCCCGCCAGCATGAACTCCACGTTCTTCCCTTCTACAGACTGTTGCTAAGAAAAAAAAGATCCCAACCCACAGTCCGCTGCAGCAAAAGGCCACCGCATCTGGCAGCGGTCCAGGATGATGGCCTCAGCGGGAGAGCCACCCCACCTGCTGTTTCAGGGTGGCCTCCTGCCTTCTGCTGGAAAATAGGGTCTCCGAGGGGAAGGATGCTGCAGTGCCCTGGTGTCCTCCCACAGCAGACGAGCCTGCATCCCTTTCAGTGATGGGTGGAATTTCTTATTATTGCCCACGTGAGCCTTCCCAGCGCACCTGGCCTTTCCCGCAGGTGTTTGAGACAAGCCTTATTAATATGGAGTGATCTTACTTTAGCTGACTGAAAAGTTAATTCTGTCAATTTCAACTGATAGCCCATTTCAAATTTAAAACATTGAATAAATGAGTGGACGGCTCTTGTTTCATCAAAAGGAAGGAAGGGAGGGAGGGAGAGAATTCATCGAAACTGCTAATGGTCCCAGAGCCCTCACCTGGGCTTTACTTACGTTATCCCAGTTCTGCAAGTACCTGGAGTGTGATTATCAAACCCCGTTCCCAGAAAGTGGGACTGACACTCAGAAAGAGGTTAGGTGCCCGGACAAGGCCAGTGGTGCATCTGGAACCATCTAACTCCAAAGTCCATGATCTTAACCACTATTATTCCAATTTGTAAATAATATGTAATTTCAGTAAAAAAAAAAAAAAAGTGGAATGTAGCGGACTATGAAAGCTATTATGTGGCTCTCTTCTATAAGGAGGTACCCATTGTCACTATCGTTCTCACAACGTTCTCTGTACTTTTTCATGAGATGCATCTCAAGAGAGATAAAAGAATATTGTTATCTAATAGAGGTGCCAAATATCACTCGGTATCTAAAAACAAAAAGAAAGGTTTTTATTTTCAGCAATGAGCAGGCATTACTTCTATAATCATAAATAAACTATTTTGAAAAGAGGTGGTGATTTCTTCCTAAAAGGTAAAAAGTTATTAGTGTGGATTTTGCTCGTATAAAAGGGAAATTCTATTTATGACTGGCCAAAGGGAAATATTTTTAATTATTATATGTCTCCTAGAATGTTTTCTGGGACCCCCTGTCTGTTTATGCTCCAAACTCCCAAGTTTGGCCAAATAATGAAAGTATAAGGAAACTTTCAAAATATTCAAAATGTTATGTCACCATTTTCAATCCAATTCTTAACATTTTATAGCAAAGGTCAGCCAAAGTTCCCCACTACAAAACATCAGGCATGCAAATGAGAGTCACAAAATGTGTATATTTGAATCAGTAGGAAGCGTACGTGTGCGTGCACAAGCATGGAGCTAGTCCCTCACCACGGATACTGTGCACGTTATGAGCAGAAGTAGCAACCAACATATTATGCCTTTGTAGGTTCCAGATTTGATTACAGAAAAATACATAAAACACAAAAGTCCATATAACATAAATGCATAGTTATTAAAGTGTCCACTTTATGATTACTTTCTGATAGATAATATATTATATAATGTGACTATAATTATTTAATATAAAGTGAACACTCACATGACCATCACCACTGTGGAGAAGCGGAGCACTGCCAGCCCCCTGCAGAGCCCTCCATGTGTCCTCACTGAGGACAACGCCCTCCCTCTCTGTAGTTGGCTTTTGTGACAATTTCCTCAGCACATAGACACATCCAGAAAAAACACACTTTAGTTTGCTCTGCTTTTGAAATTTATATAAATGAAATTGTATGGTGGTTTGAATCTTTCACTTACTACTATGCTCATGAGCTCCTTCCGCTGTCTTCATTTTCACGGCTTTATAATATCCCACTGCATGAATAAACCGCGAAGTATTTCCACATTGTACTGCTGATGAACATCGCCACCTTATGTATAACAAAACACATGTATGTATACCAGAATACATGCATGCATACGTGTAACAGAGTACATGTCAAGAATGTTCTGCAAAAAACATTCAATGTATGCAAAGGACATTCTTGACATGTATTCTGTTACACGTATGCATGAGTTTCTCTTGAGCACATATCCAGAAATAGAACTGTTGGCTTACAGGGTCTGCATGTCTTCGACTTAATGACATGCTGACCCATTTTTCCCGAGTAGTTGTATCAATTTACAAACTCACATTACTGCACAAGAGTTCCTGGAGCTCTAAATGTTTGCCAATTCATTAAAGTCTGCTAAGGTCAGACTTTTTAGTTTTTGTCAGTCTGCTTGGTATGTAACGGAATCCCACTTGATCTTAATTTGCATTTGCCTGATTAATAATGATATTATCATTTCATATGTTTCTTCACCGTTATTCAAGTACTTTGCTCATTTTTCTACTAGCGGCTTTTCTTTTTTTTTCTAAAAGCAATCTACCGTATATATTTTTAAATCTTTTTTTAAAATATTCTGTATATTAATCCTATATCAAAAAAATCTCCCTGTTCTTGTCAGTTTATTTATGATGTTTTTTGATGAACCGAAGTTGCGTGAGTTTAATATAGTTAAATTTATCAAATATTTTTCCTCTATGGATTAGTGTTTTTTGTGTCTTATTTAGGAAACTCTTCCCAAACCCAAAGTCATAATGATATTATCTACTTCAAGTTTTGCACATTTATTTGCCTTTCACATTCAGCTCTTTAATCTATTTGGAAATGATTTTTGTGTATGGTGTAAGGGAGAAATCCAATTAAATTTTTTACTATAAGAATATCATCTAATCACTATTGAATAAAAAGTCATTCTTTCGCCCGTACTGTGAAATGCCAGCTGTATCACCTGTCATACGAGTATGCTTCTGGGTTCTCTATTCTATTGCACTGGTCCATTCATCTGTCCCCACATCAAATTCACATTGTCCTAACAGCTGTAGCTTTATGACTCTTGATATCTGGAAGAATAAGTCCTCTCATCTTCCTGTTCTTACGCAACAGTATCTTTGCTATTTCTCAGACTTCTGCATTTCCTTATAAATGTCAAAATTAGTTGTTAGGAACACAAAAAGAACAAAAACAACAACAACAAAAAAAAACTATTGGGATTTCATTTGGCTTTGCACTGAATGTGTAAAACAATTTCGGGAGCCATAACCATAACCAAGACCCAATAGTGGACCTTCCAGCTGCCCAACCACTAAGTCAATGTCATGTTTTTTTTTAGTTTTGTTGGTAGCACTCGACTTCGAGGTACCAATTCCTGGTAAATAAATAAGCCCTGAAATTCCAGTGACTGAACTTAATAGAAGTTTCTTTCTTAATCATGCAGAGTCCAATTAGCAAAAAGGAGCTGGTAACAGTTCTGCTTCGTGAACTCTTCAGAGGCCCAGGCTGACAGTGCTAAACCAAGCTTGTATTCCTTGAAGAGTCCTACATCGGTCACGATGTATTATCTTCCTATGTACTATTAAATCCAGCTTGCTAATTCTGATTTCTGCACATGCAGTCATGAGGAAGATTGTCCTATAATTTTCTTTTCTTATATCGTCAAGTTTTGGTATCAAGATTACTCAAGGATCATTTGCATTTGTCTCTAATCTCTGGAAGACAACATGGAAGACTGCAATTATTTCTTCCTTAAATGTTGCAGAACTCACGGATGAAGCCATCTGAACACAGTGGTTTTTTTATGAAAAGCTTTTTAAATACTGATTCAATTTCTTTAATGATCATAATCTATTTGGTTCTGCTAAGCTATATTGTTAAAGAATTTCTTTATCTAACTTTTCAAATTTATTGAAATAAAGTTACTTATAATGCCCCCCTACTATCTGCAAAGTCTCCTGCATCTTTAGTGACATCCCATTTTGTATTCCTGAAATTGGACGTTTGTGCCTTCTCACTTTTTCCTTGATCAATTTCCCAAAGTTTTATCAATTTTATGGCCATTTTGAAATACCAACTCTTGGCTTTTTTTGATCCTTTCTACTGCCTGTTTGCTTCCCATTTCATTTATTTCCGCTCTTTATTATTTCCTTATTCTGTACTACTTGGGTTTACTTTGTTGCTGATTTTCTAAGTTCTTGAGACGGATGCTTGGCTTGGCCTTTCTTTTCATCTTACATGTGAATGGAAAGCTCTATATTTCCCTCTAAGAACTGATTTAGCTATGCCTTACGAGTTTTGATGTGTAGTATTTCAATTTATCATTTGATTCCAAATATTTCCTAATTTCCATCATGATTTATATTTCATAAATAGGACAGTTAGAAATTTAAAATTATCTAACATAAGGGGATTTTCTAGATATCTTTTTGCTACTGATTTCTAGCATAACTGCATTATGATGAGAGAAACATAATCTATATGATTGTAATCCCTTTGAAACATATTAAGCCTTTCTTGGCCTAGTGTATGTTCCATGTGCAATTGAGAAGAAAGTGCACTTCCAGGTGTGGGGGACAGTGTTCTATATGTCCATCAGGTCAAGTGCTCTAACTGTGTCGGTCACACCCTCTATATCCTTCATCAGGCTCTCAAAACTCAAATTTTCTGGGATTTGCAAATTTGCTCATAACAAAGGTATTGCTAATCCTCTCCTTACCTGTCTGGTTTCCTCTGTTCCCTTGCATTTTAATCTGGTAATTCCCAATGATTTTGTCAGTTCTTTGATATGATGATTTCAATACTTTTTTATATTTTATCCAACATTTTGAGTTGCTCTTGGTGAGAGAGTTGGTCTGAATATCCTAGCCTGCCGTTACCAGAGCCTGGAAATTCCAGTTCCTGCCAATGTTGTCAGCTCTGATTTTTCTCTTCTCTAATTTAGCACTCTTTTATGTGAAGTAGACTAATTCTTCTGACTTCATGTCTTTTTATTGATTTTATATCATTTCAGATATTTATTCAAATTCTAAACGACCTAACCAGTACTATCTAACATACGTGAAATTCTTTCTGGCAGAAAGATTTCAAAAGCCTGATTCCTCATCTTGCAAATCCTTAACAGGATTATAAAAGGATAATGAACAGTACAAGCAGTTCAAGGTCACTGGATAACGTGCTGCTGTTCCAGCCATGGTGGGTCATGTTTTCTGCTCGCTAATAGTGTTGTATAATAACGTGGGGTCGTGTGCCACACAATGGAAGAACACAGGCTTAGAACTGAGCCCTTAGGTCCAAATTCCAGCTTCGTCACATAATGTACTAACTGGCTTGTGCCAAATCACTTCACATCTCTGGGCCTGTTTGTTTATCTGTGAAAAGGGTCTGAGGTACACAGGTTACTTTAAAGATCAAATGGGATTATGTACACATAAGCGGCTAAGTACCACGCTCAGCCCAGAAAAGACCCCTAGTAAGTCTTTCATTGGGTTTGGAGCCACAAAACCCTAACAACACTACAAAAGCAAAGGCAAGATGTTAAATATAAGCTCTACCGCCTCATATGAGAGAGGGTTTGAAAGTGCAAATAACACTTCTGCAAATAGCAAAGATGCAATGTACATGTATGATAATGTCATGCAAGGGAAAGTATGACTGAAAGAACAATTAATAAAGAAAAATATCAGTTAAATTCTTTGTTTCATTTTTCTGTTTCTGAAATTCCTAAAAGAATGCAACCCCTTTCAGAATTCATAATGCTGGGTTTGGGTCGTTTTTGCATTTTATATTTGTGCAGCTGTTCCCCACTATCAGTATGCACATCTGCTCATTAGCAATACAATATAATTCCCACTGTCTAATTATTTGCAGATGATAGATTCCTTGTACATGGTCTAAAAAAAGGATAGTCCTTCAAAAATGGTGACTTATTTTTTTTTCAAAAAAAACTAACTTAAAAGGGTCAGCACAACCAAGTTCAGATATTAATTTGGCAAGTTCAAATCTATGAACACCAGCATGCAATTGCCAAGTTGATGGGGAACAGAGGAGACTAAGATTTTTCTCCCTCCAGTTAATGTTTCCCAGAAGACAGCACGGAGGGCACACTGCTCCAGAGTGTCCCTGGGAAGAGAAGGGCAAACCTGCTGAGGATGGAAGGGATCAGTCCCACCCCTGTCTCTGGGGACCTCCTGGAAACAATGCACCTGGAACAACGCTTCATGGTGAGTGTGCGTGTCTGGTTGGGGGCATGTGGGATCCGAGGGCATGGGATAAGGGATATGTCCTTGGGGGTTCTCTAGTTCCGAGCACGGGCTGAGGAGCCCCACACGGTCCCCCACTCATGGCTCTGGGGGCTAAGACAGCCAACCGGGGTGTGCGGGCCAGGGCCCCAGGAAACAGCATAGGCAGTGTGGCCCCCCGGGGCAAGCCAGGCCAGGACGAAAGGAAGCATGGCGTTGGAGGTGCGGGGTGGGTGTGGGAGGGAAAGGGCTGACGAGGAGTGGATTGAGGATAAAGGGTATGAACCAAGAATAGGAAACCATCGGGGGTAATCAGAGCACGAGCCGGGGAGAAATGACAGAGGGATGCTGGATTCACGAAGGAACAAGGCAAACAAACGGCAGCTGCGGACGTGGCTCCTCCACAGGCAGCATGAGCACAAAAGCCGTCAGACACCGAGGCTGACTCTACAGCAGGCACCACGAGCGACATTCCCTCGTACATCCTGACACACGCTTACGGGGTAGGACCTGTCTCCCAGATGCAGAAACAGAGGCTCATTCACTTGTTCAATGAGAAAACGTTTAATCCAACACTTACCTTCTGGAGGGGTCAGAGAATAAACAAGAAACAGGTAAACCGACAAGTAATTCTACCTTGAGATACGCGTTAGGAAGGAGACAGAGCGCGGTGGTGGGGAAACACTTGGGGCTGGGGGCAGGGGAGACCTCTCTGAGGATAGGACATCGTCTTTGGATGAGACCTAAAGGACAAGAAGGCGCGGTCCCGCCAAGAGCTGTGGGCAGACGCAGCAGTAGGCACAGGCCCCAGGGCAAGAAGGCGCCCGTGTCTTCCAGGAGTGAACAAAGGAGCGCCACAGCTGCCAACAGGCACGGCGCAGGCTGCGTGGGGACCGTGGCAGGAGCCGGGGTTGGAGAAGGGGGTGCCCATCGGCCAATCCCAGGCCACGCCGGCCACCGTACAGAGTCTGCACGTCATCCCAGACTAACTGGGCAACCAGCAAAGTGCTCTAAGCAGAAGAGAGACACACCTTGTTTTGTGTTTTTACCAGGTCATTGTGGAGCAGGAAAGGGCAGGCGGGCCGGGCAGGAGGCTGTTACAGGACCCGGGTGGTCGAGAAGATACAGAGGGGAATGAGACTTGGCCACACAGCTCGTGCACGGCTCTAAGCCTCGGCTTCTCTAACCCCAGAGTCCACACTTAACAAAGTTTTGATTAAAGACATTTTAATTAAAGGAATACTTTAATTAAGTTTTCAGAGGGGTGACTGGGAGTTCATCACCGGCTTATACCTGAAGTGTTAGTTAGGATATAGGTTCAGCTGCTGTAGAAAAGGAGAAAAAAAAGGACCTAAAATGAACCAAAATATTTATAGCGATTTAAACAAGGCAGTTCTTGCCTACAGAGTCCAGCCTGGCACGGCAATGGATCCTTCCGCTCTGCCGCTCCATTAGCACCAGGGTGTGGCCCCGACCGCGTGGTCCACGACGGCTCACACTTCAGCCCCGCACCAGCGTGTCAGGAGGGAGGAAGTGGAAGAGAACAGCCCTTCCTCCACAGCCACACAACCCAGAAGTGACACCTTTACTTCTACTTAGGCTCGGTCGTTAGAATTTTGACATATGGCCACACTTAGCTCTCAGGAGTCTGGGGAATTCCGTCTTCACTGGTGGCTGCATACTGGCTAAAATCCTGGCACTACGCAAGTGGGGAAACCGATCGATCTTGGGGTGAATCTGCTATCTCAGAGGCCTCTGCAGAAAGGCTGCTGCTCCCGAAGGAGGACACGGGGACAGTTTCCAGGCCACACAGTCCCCTGGGAAGGCTGGGAGCTACCACGGGAGGCCCACACATCCAGCTGCGCAGCAGCGTGGCCTAGAGGCTGCAGAATGCGTGATGTGTGAGAGCATTTCAGTTTTCCAGAGATACTTGATGTGGTGGTGAATAAAATGGGCATTCAATTTAAAGTGTGATTAAATGCACAGTAGCACTTTAATGCATTTGCTTCTAAACGTGAAGGCACAGCTATCTATTAACACGTGGGGGACCCACAAGAATGTCCATCCTTAGAAGACGTCTTCCCAGGCAAGAAGTCTGGACCTCTCCAGTGCAGCGGAAGGAAAACAGACTCGAGCTGTGGACAGAGCTGGGTGCAAACACGGTCGTCCACACCAGGCGTGACTGGGAGCCTTGCTTCTCCTCTGTTCAATGCAGACAATGATCCCTGCTCCATACGGGTATGGTCGGAATTAAATGAAATTAGAACTATAAAACATCTGTCACTAAGACTGGCCCAGAAGAGGTGCTTAACAAATGTCACTATCCCTTGCCCCGGATCGAGGAGCACAAAATGGGTTGTAAATGAGGAGTCAGATTTATGGGATGAAGTCAGACAAAACTGGTCTCTGCCTTGTGTACCTGTGGCTTGGCCCAAGGCGCACAGTCTGTGCCCTGCAGCCTAAGCAGGAATAGGAGGTTTGAACTGTGCTATTCGTGCGCAGAGCATGCTGCTTAGGGCACAGGCCGGGCATGAGAGGCGGGGACCAGGTCTGCTTCTCTTGATTGCTGTGTCAGCAGCGAACTTGACCAAGGATCCACCAGCGCCCCCAGCAGCACCCCAGGATGAAAATTAAACAGTGCTGAGCTCTCTCTCCAACAGTACGAGAGACAAAAGAATCTCCATGGGTAGAAAACCCACACGTTAGTAGATGAAGGGTAAATATTTTCCTACAGAAAGAAATCAAGAGCAATGTGAATATAAAAATAAATGTAAAAATCCAGTGAAATTGTATTCTTGTGTTGAGAAAGACATAATGACGATACCTAGCATTTCGTGGGACCTTACCCTGTTCATGCCATGTTCACATTATTTTATTGAATTCTTATGATAGTCCAGTAGAGATATTGTTATACCTGTTTCATAGCTGAGAAAAATGGAGGTTCAGATGGGGTAAACGTCTTGGCCAAGGTCGCCAAGCTGGACAGGAACCCAAATCTCCTAAATCTCAGGCTCTGCTGTGTCACCTGGAGACTGTGGGAGTCTGGGGACCACCTGGTCAGGAAGGGGCACTTGCCGGTCTGTTCTCAGAAGCCTGGAGGAACTGTATTTGTCCCATGAGTAAGACAGACAACCATGATAGGACGTATGAGCTTCAATGGTGGTATCTGAATGTTTCGACAAAAGTAGAGGATTTGCGGTAATTGGCAAATTATGAGAAAAGAGCATTCCATTTACTGACCGAATGTACAACGATGCTCGTGAGTCTGTTACTCCGCCTGCGGCTACTCCACCGAGTGGCGCCTCTCTGGACCCCCTGAGTAGTGGCTCTGGAATGACAGGTCTCTGGCTCTACCTATATCTTAAAAAGCCTGGACCTTCCAATCTTTCTCTTCCCAGCTGTGCTCCCTTCCCAACGGCAGACTGTGTGTGGGAACTTTGCCTGCCCATCCCAGCCGATGCCGTGAGAGCTGCTCCAGTCTCTCGAAGCAGCAAAGAACACGCAGAATTTTCTCTGCTTAGCCCAAGCCATGAAGATTCGATTTAACTGAAAGGGGACTTTAAGTTTAAATTTTTGCTGTTTCAACTCTCGAAAGACCCTTGACATCAGCGAGAATCCCCACATTTGCAAATATCGTTCTAGAATACTGCTTATCCCACAAAATGCAGCAAATTGTAACTAGAATATGTAAGTAGCCCCTTCAAATCCTTAATGACTCTACAAATAAGGTACTAAAATCTTTCG
Source organism: Avahi laniger (assembly GCA_963575035.1). Taxonomy (NCBI): domain Eukaryota; kingdom Metazoa; phylum Chordata; class Mammalia; order Primates; family Indriidae; genus Avahi; species Avahi laniger. The sequence continues at coordinate 18,956 of CAUYSK010052380.1, forward strand.
ACATGCTAATTAAAATATATTTCTCTTGAGTCAGATTTCTGTAGAGAATCCCATGTTTCCGGGGCACATCCTCACATCAAAGGTCAACGCCTTCTCAACTTTCACTCGAGTTTTGTCTTTTTGTTGGTAAGTGATTCTGGCACAGACAAGAGCAGTCCTCGAGTGGTTTTAGCAATTACTTACTCTTGTTTCTTAAAGGCACCTAGACGGGCTATCATTTCCCAGATCAGAGCCGCCACCAAATCCGACATGCTGCTCTCTTCTAAAACATCTATTTTCTGAGAAGGAACAGACAGTCTGACAATGTCTTCACTGTCCTCCTCTGTTCTGTTGGTGGCTTTCTTTTGAGGGCCACTTTTCACTGGGAAATGTGACAAGAGTTGCCACCTCATCTCAAGTAGGCAATGTAGAGGGTGTGGTCAGATGCGGTGTGTGACGGATGGCCACGTTCTCCTGCAGCCTGGCTCTCCCCTGCTGCATGCCCATCCTTCGGACAACGGGCTTCAAAATCTGGCCACAGATGAATTACGCACAACTGCATGTTTAGGACCTGCAGGGTTCCCTGGAAACACTAAATCCACTGATACCAGAGTTCTTCTGAACTAAAGTATTTTGCTTTTAATGTTCCAGTGTTAACATATGCTTGTTTTAATAATTTCATGTTATCATATTTTGGTCTGTGGTCTCATGCACATCTAATTGTATGTTCATTTGATCTCTGTACATTGGAATTTAACTATTTTCTTCCTATAAGAATATATTTTCCATGTACATTACCCAAGAGGCTGGATATTCCTGCATGTTCCAGACCTCTCGGTGATTTAGTACCACCTAGCAGAGCGCCTGGCAAACAGAGAAGACACAAGATAAACATCCTAAATGAATAACTGTCCTTCTCAGTAGTTTAAAGATACTGAAAGGGAGTGTGGTATGTTTCTGGGCCATATATCCCAAATCCTAAACCACAATTCTTTACTCTGAATTACCAAGGAAACCACCAGGAGGACTTAAAGAAACAATTTTTAGCATCCTCCACTCAACATCTGAATCAATGATAAAATTGTTAACCAAATGGTTTTAGACCTCGGACTTATAAAGCCAAATGAACATCGTTAACTAACAGTTACTGACTATATCGAGCACAGTGATTGTTTAGGTTAAATGTGTAGATTAGTTAGGAGTTTTGTTGTTTTGCTGTTTCACGTAATGGAAACTCAACAAACTCGCTTAAGAAAATCAAAGGGGGAAGTACGCAGTAGTCTCATGGCTCGGAAAGCTAAGAGGGGAGCTCCCAGAAGGAAGAGCTGCAGGAATGAGAGGCCCCAGGGCCCTCTCCCTGTCTCACTCTCTCATCCTCCTGCCTGGCTTCTCCTGCAAACAGGCTCTTTCTACATATAGAGCACCACAACCTTGGCAGCCCCAACAAAGGAAGACCTTTTTCTCTCATATAACAGTCCCAGGGAAGGACTCTAATTGGTCCTGCTTGGTTCACATGCCCAGTGCTTGGGTCAAACACTGTTGACAACAGGACAAGACTCTAGTTGGCCAGGCCTGCCTTATGCACCCACCCCCTAAGCCAGTATAGCAGAGCCTGTTTCCACAAGGGTCATGGGAAACCTTTCAAGGCTTAAAAAAAGATTACTACCACGGCATCTTAAATTTAGCTATCCAAAAAATAATAATGTGGGAAGACCACATATCTCGTTATTTAATATTTATGACAGTATATACTGCATCAGGACTATTCTAAATAGGAATGGATATATGAAAGGGTGAAAAAACTATCCTCCTACATGTGTAACTTGTCCAAAATACCAGTGGAAAAATGTATCACTCAACAATTGAACTCCATTGTCTGCAGAGCCCACCATTAGCAATTTCGTCTTTCTGCTTAACACTGAAGCCCAAAGACACTAGTGTGTGACATTTAACTAGATGATCTCAAAAATCTCTTCCAGCCTATGAGTCTGTGAGCCTAGTAGACTCAGAATACCTGTGGGAGAGTAGACAAAGCTATTACATTCCTGGACAGTCTGTTGGGCTCAACTGTAACCCCTCCAAATTCATATATCGATGTCCTAACCCCCAGTACCACAGAATGTGATTGTATCTGGAAATATTACAGAGATGATTTAGTGAAAATGAGATCATTAGGAAAGAGCCTAATCAGATATCCTTACAATCAGGTGTCCTTACGAGAAGAGATTTTTGGACACAGATATGCACGGACGGAAGACCACATGAAGACAGAGGGAAAAGATGGCCATATACAAGCCAAGGACAGAGGCCTCAGAAGAAACCAACCCTGCTGACACCTTGATCTTGGACTCCTAATTTTCAGAACTGTGAGGAAATAAATTTCTGTCGTTTAAGCCACCCAGTCTGTGGCATGTTATTCTGGCAGCCCTGGCAAACTAATACATTCCCCGTGCACTCCTCCAGAACTCCTTCTAAACACCTATTATGTAAGCCACCTGTC
>CAUYSK010052383.1:0-10809 GCA_963575035.1 Avahi laniger
AACAAATGAGGTGAGGCTTCAAGAAAATAACTTAAAAATATTGGAATCACTACTAACAGGTACAATGTATGTTATCTGGGTGATGGAGACACTTATTAATATAACTTTGAATCAAGTTGTACAAAAACAATCCATGTAACCAAAACACTTGTACTCCTATAATATTAGAAAATAAAAATAATAAAAAAAATTTTAAATGTGAAAAATACCCACATTATTGAAAAAGCTCAATGCAGTTTGAACTCTTTGATCTAGGAAGAAAACAACACTCCTTTTGGGATGAGGATAGCTCTTAAGGTGTATAAAGGAAAAATACCTTAAAGACAGTGCACTGTTTTGAAAGGCACAGTCTAAGTGAGAGTGTTTTAGACAACTAAAAGTTAAGCAGTTCTGCATATAAATGTAAAAGGAAAGTTTAATTTCAGGCAATTGGAAAACCAAGTCTTTTGGGTCTTGGTAGAGAGAGGAGACGTGGGCAAGACAGCAGCTAGGAAGGCCCAAAAGAGAAGGATGATCAGAGACTAATCTCCCGTTGAAGGGTTGCTCAAGGAACTTGAGGACAGTGAATAAGGAATCGTTGCCTCTTCTGATGCATGATCCTAGCTCCCACATGATCCCCTGACCTTTAGAGGAACCCTATTACACAGGGCAGCAAGCGCTCTTAGAGTCGTTGGAAGAAAAGTGGGTAAAGAAAAAGTAGTCCTGAGAAGTCAGCTAATGAGCTGGGGATTGAGAGTTCAACAAAAGCAGGAATTCATAGTAATCCCCAGCATTCCTTCCGGATCTAGGGATAGGCAGAGACTTTGCACAATGCATGAGATGAAGCTAAAACTACTTTATTTGGATATTAAAGGAAAGAGTGAGCACAGAGAGCTAAAATGTAAGGGCATCAATCCAGGCTGTGTCTACTCAGGTGACACAGCTTATGCAGTGGGGTTGTGGTCAAAACACGGATGCTCTGATGAATCATGGGAGCTGGGAGTTTTTGGAGGGTGTGTGATAAACATACATTAATACTTTGAGTTCTGCTGAAGTCCCACTGGGTTGTGCCTAGGGACAAGTGCCCACTACTGTGGTGGTGACAAAGCCTTTCTATTAGGATTATTTTAAGTCTGGGCTTGAATCTGTAAATCCATTTTTTTTTTCAACGAACGTGGTTGTACTTAGGCACTCAGATCCATTCAAGTGACTTTCCTAAGATCATTCACCTGTAAATGGAGGAAACACTGGGACTCCTGATTCTCTCCTGTAGTACTTTTTTCACTATACAATATTCTTTCTTGTAATTAACGCTTTTTACTTCTAAATCTTCACAATATTTCAGAACACCACATGTGGATTTACCATATGTAGGTATATGTGTGTGCATGTATTTAGAATATCTACATTAATTCCATTAATTGAACATCTTTTCAATTTTGACTGTCACTAAAAATGTGGCTTTGGGGTTTCCTTTTTTTTCTTTTTCTTTTTTTTCTGGTCAAGTGAAGGAGGATTTCCTTTTGAGTATCTTCTGGTATACAATGAAACAATTACTTTAATATTACCTGGTCTATAGGACTTTACAAAAATATGCTTTGGTAGAAATATTGTTTATTCTTAGGCATTTATAAGTCTTTTAAAATAACAGTGATATTTTAAAATAGAGACTTCAAATTCCGTTTCTTACATTCTGGACATTCGCTGCTTCTACAGTGTAAGCCAAAACCAAAATAAGCCTTTTATAGTTTATGCTATTAAGATTCAACTTATAAAAGAAAAAAAAGTTAGACAACGTAAGTTATAAAGTTAATACAACTTGAATTTATTAGTCCACAGGGAAAAGAATTTTGATTTTTAAAGACTATTAAAGGAGAATATTCTTGAGCTTTAGTCAGTCTCACTAATTTTATGAAATAAATGAACATAGACAACATTTTTCGGGCTGAATGACATACAGGACCTGAGCTAACCTCCATTATTTTGATTGTCTTAATACAGACTATAGCAAAATTGAATTGTTTTCTTGATTGTAATTTATTGAAAAGGCAGTTACAAAGTTTCACTTGTTCTTGCTACAAATAGTAAAACATAAACATTTTTGTACTCAAATATAAATCCTTCAATAGCTACCAACTGTAAAACCAGATATTATTTTTCAAAATCATTATAATTAACTTGAAATATATTTAATTGTCAAATTATGTTGTAAAATAATTATTTCAAACAAATCTAAAATTTATTTTTATTTATAAAACAAGCTAACATACAGTAAAATTGAAGAATAAATACATTAGTTGTTTCAGTATAATACCACAAACCATTTTTTTCTGCAAAAGGCCAAATATTAGATACAATCACAAAACATTTTAATATCCATTCAAAATGAGAATCATGCAATTGGCCCAGAAAAAACACACTGAAATTCTTCTACATAGCATAATAAGCTAGGAGATATAGAGCACTTGGAAAGCAGTTCCAAAAAAAGGAATATTAAATAAACAACACTAATTCTTAGTAAATTTGTTACGGTAATGAGTGAAAGCATCGTAAAACATATTTTAAGTCAGAAATATTGACTGTAGAAATGCTAATTATTTTACATTAATATTCTGATATTAATATCAGATTTATTCTTAGATTTCCTTTCCTGAATTTGTTAATTTGACCCTGGAACACAAAAATATTTCATTCACTCTATAATACTTTTTATTTTTGTTTAGAACATAAATCAATGTAAAAAAATGTATATATACACATACACACATACATAAAATTAAAAAAGGAAAAAGAGGCATTTAATTTTTAGCCATGATAATGTATATATTTTTTTTTTTTTTTTGAGTCAGAGTCTCACTCTCTTGCCTGGGGCGAGTGCCATGGCGTCAGCCTAGCTCACAGCAACCTCAAACTCCTGGTCTCAAGCAATCCTACTGCCTCAGCCTCCCGAGTAGCTGGGATTACAGGCATGCGCCACCATGCCCGGCTAATTTCTTCTATATATATTTTTAGCTGTCCAATTAATTTCTTTCTATTTTTGGTAGAGGTGGGGTCTCACTCTTGCTCAGGCTGGTCTCGAACTCCTGAGCTCAGAATGATCCGCTCACCTCGGCCTCCCAGAGAGCTAGGATTACAGGCGTGAGCCACCGCGCCCGGCTTGAGGATTGCCTTTAAAAGCATCAGGACTTAACGGCCCCCAAGACAGTACTATAAACAACAACGGACCTATAATTTTGGAGGTGAGGGAGGACACCTCACATAGAAGCATGTCAAAACAAGGGATGGGAGACACTGCCCATCGTATATTTTCCTGGTGACTCTACTATGCCCCATCATTTCCTTCTACCTATCCCCCAATGAAAATGACTGCTGTAGTAAGCCACCGTTATTAATGGGAGTATGCCATATCCCTCAAGTGTGTGAAGAACCAATTTCATAGACATTGTGAGAAAACAGCTTAGAAATTTAATATCAAGAGAAGTATTTCAGTACTTCTCTGACTGTGGAAGGAGTTACTTTGAAGGTAATGATCTCCTTTGTCAGATCCTTTGTGCACTTCTTCTCAAGCAGATGTGTTGTCTTCTTTTTAAAGATTCCCTTTAGATTAGTACATCATTATCAAAAACCTGTGAAGCTCTAAATAACACTGTTACAACCAAACTATGCCTAAATAATGATTTCAAACATGACTGAACTTTAATAATTTTAGAGAAAAACAAACCCCTATTTTAAGAATTAATTTTGAAAACCTATAACAAAAGCAGAAAAGAAATCCATTCTAAATAGGTAAGCAGCAATTTGCTAACTGTGCTGCTTTGAGGTTCCTTAGGAGCTGGCAAAAGGTGGGAACCACGTGGGAGCTGAGGTGGAGATTAGGTGAGGAAGACTAGAAAGTCAAGGGCCTCTCTAATTTTACTTGAACCAGAGCTACTTTGATTTTATTTGTGCTACATCCTAAGAATCCACAGCAGATTTCATGTGAAAAATAGTGTTCTAATGCTGAAGTGAGTTTGAAAGCCTCTGCTCTGGGCAGCTATTATATCTGCCAAAGGATGGTGTTAACATACTCAAGACACTTGAAGATCCAGGATTTCCAACATTCAAAGCAACTTCACCTATAAGTCCCACCTTCTCCCACCTTTTTCTTTTCTTTCCACCCTCTAATTTTGTTTTTCTTTCTTCTCAGCCTCCTCCTCTATTATCTCTTTCCTCATTCCCAACTATCTATGCTGTATAATATAATAATAATATAATATAATACAACACAAACTGCTATATTTGTGTTTACCACTGATCAGTAACAAGCAAGTATGTTAACTATTCTTTTCTTCTTAAGTTTCTTTTTCTTGTGGATGGTATAGTCAGTCAATAAAGATTTTTTTCTCAATGATTATTAGAAGCCTTGGCTTGTTTCCCATAGCCCAAGTAGAAGAACAGATAGAATCTGCAAAAGATGTTTCTGCTACAAATCAAAGGAGAAATGTTATACTTCTGTGCATAAATTTTTAAATTTAAGGGGAAGAGTTTTTAACCTTAAAAGTGAAACATCACAGTCTTCAACATCCAAAAAAAAGTGGATAGGCCATAGGTTAGGTTAGAAAAGGTTCTCAAACCATTCTACTGACTGACATAAGTAAGTCATGCAAGATAACCAGCATCTACCAGGCCAAATTACCTAAAGAAAACACAAATTAGAAGTCTAAGGTTTAGACTCTGTCCTTAATATTAAGGTAGAGACATGTATATCTCTAAAATGAAAACAAAAAAAAGAAAAATCCGTATCTGGCCCTTAATACTCCGTTCACAAAGAGTAGAACAAACAATAAAGGCTGCAAGAGCTTATACGTAGATTAGTATGAAAAGAAACAGCAGGATGGAATTCGTACAGGTAGAAAGCATTTCAGTTAGGAAGCAGAAGAGACAGGCAGAGCAGCTAGTTCTGCCAGAATGGATGGGGAAAAACAGGCAAATACAGAGTGGACCAGATTGTAACTCACACTTTGTCCCACAACCCCTCTGAGGCTGTCAGCCATTGCACAGATAAAGAAATGGCAGGGCAAAAAGCCCACCAGGTGGGAACCAGGTGACTTTCCTAATCACCTGAAAATTCATCCCTTATATTTATATAGCACTTTTACATGCATAATCTCATTTAATTTTCCCAACAACTTTAATTAAAATCTATAATTTGCAGTTACTTTTTCTCCCAACTAGACCAAACTAAGTCCAGGTAATAAAACCAAAGCTCAAATTCCACCAGAGATTTAAGCCCAAGATATTCAACTCCAGATATTCTCGTTAGCTTTTTAAAAATGATGAAAATGATGAGGGGTAAGAAATTTCTTCATCTCTACTGGTTTTTATTTTTATAGATAAAAACCAAACCAAAGAAAGCTATTTGGTGGACCTTGTTGTTGCAAGATTATAAAATCCAACTTTTAACCTACCTTCTCTTTGAGAGGCTCGTGACATGTGTTTCTCAGACGAATTGGAATCATTATGATGACAAGGTGAACCAGAAACTCTAGGACCAGATGAACTTGATGAAGTGGTCAAATCTTAAAAATACAAAAAATTCTGACAATAAACCTAGCATAACTCTGGTAGTTGCTCTTTTTAATTATCTACTTGAACCATACTGTTAAAATCCAAAAGAATGCTCACATAAAATTGACCTATAACTAAGACTGAGGAAGGCAGGATGGCTCTTTGAAGTGTTCTAAGGTCTAGTCCCTTTCTAAAATCTTTTATATCAAAGACTTGCTTATGTGAAGTAAAAATAAACAACCAAATAAGCATAGGAGCATCTTTAGTTCCCCATCATTTCTGGATCAAGATGTAACAAGAAAATTCAATGAAAATGAAAACTAAGCTCTTAAGCCTGTTGTTTAATGTTAGAATAGAGTCTAAACAACAACCCCATTACTGGGAATATGAACAGATCCTTCTTTAAAGCGTACCAAAAACTTCTATTGTCACTCTTGAAATTATGTAAATATTCTCTCTTTTTAAGAGATGAGGCAGGGCGGGGGGAGGGGGGTCTCACTATGTTGCCCAGGCTGGATTTGAACTCCTGGGTTCAAGGGATCCTGCCACCTTAACCTTAGCCTCCCTAGTAGCCGGGCACATACTACTGCACCTAGTTTGTGTGAATACTCTTTGAAAAGCAATTCAAAACTTTACATTGAAATCTGTGGAAAAAATAAAATGAATATTGGATAGTAGAGTTTGATATATTACTCCAAACAACAATCTCTATTTCATTACACTTTTCTAGTGGCCCCACACCTCTGTTGCAAATTCTTATTAATCTAATTTCCTGTGATGTTATTTAGTATCAGAATTACCCTTGGGAGACTGAAAACCTTCTTGGTTGTTGAGTCAAAAATAGGCCAGCTAGACCATATAAAGCATGATTTCTCATTAAGCTAAACTTGATTATCATGTTTAACTCAAAAGGTAATTCTAAATCTAAAAGCATTATACTTGCATATTTATGAAATCTCTTGTTTGCAATTAAGTTTGTAAAACTTAAATTTCTACTTTTAGCAGTTAAATTGGGCAACTGCAGTACAATTATGCCTGCGCTTTCCGAAAGGAATCTTCAGAAGTGGCCCTGGGCACGTAGAGAAAGATTCCAACCATTTTGAAGCTACCTTTTAATAGCAATTTATGAGTATTCTGTGTTTCAAATGCTGAAGTCTTTCTGGGTTCTTGTTCATAAACACAATATTATAAATGACGGGTATGTCCCTAGACTATTCCTCTCAGTCCCAAAGGTAGATGAAATATAGTCTTTTTATCACATAATGTTGATAAAATACTTAAGTTTTTCTGAACCCTAAACCTAAATTCTGAAGTCTAATGGAATCAGCAATGGGAGAAGAAACAGGGCTTTAGGAAGAAAGTGTTGGGGTCATGAGATAAGATGGTACCAGCTGCCTATATTGGGACATCTGGAAGTCCAGGATACAGTATAGACTTAAAACTGAAATTCTATATTGGCTATAACTTAAAAGCTCTGCTGGATTCCAGAAGGACTTAAGAAGAATGATACTACCTTGAGCAATCACTAATTTTTGAAATAGTTAATTATTCAGAAGTACTGATAAAGGATCCCCTGTTAGCAGAAAGCTAAAAGAAAATATTTTTCCAGTTAGCAGTTACTCTTCCTAGAGCATTTGTGACATGGAGGCACAAATTAATGCCATGTCAAAGACACAGATCATTATACTTGCTTGGGAAAAAATGCTATCATTGAACTTTCTAAAGAAGGCCTTTTAATTTTCTTCCCCTTTTCCTGCTATCATTTTCAGAAGAGAAACAGATACTACGTCTGAGATTCTTGAGAAAATCTTTTTTTAATCAAAAAAGAAAGGCTTACCTGAACTTGATGTAGTTCTTCTTGCTCTCAAAATGGGATAGCTGCCTACTTCTAAAGACTTGGTTAAGTCAAGATCATGTAAAATTAAGAGATAACCGGAGGATGTTGAAATCAACATTTTTGAACAATCTGGTGTTAATCTCATTCTCATGAGAAAACGTGTGTGGAAGAATTTCTTATGTGGACACCCATCTTCTGTACACCTACAGAAGAAAGCAAACCAACAAAACCTAGAGTTATCATATAGTGTCAGTGACAGTTGTATTTTTTTTTTTTTTTTTTTTTGCCCTTCAAAATAGAATTTAGGAGGATGGGGAAAGGTTGGTCAACCGGTACAAAGTCACAGTTAGGAAGAATAAGTTCCCGTGTTCTATTGCACAACAGGGTGACAATGGTTAACAGTAAGATATAGTATATTACAAAACAGAAGAGTGACTTTTGCACGTCCTCACCGCAAAGAAATGATAAATGCATGAGGTGATGATGGTCATGCTAAACACCCTGATCTGATCATTATACAACATATATATATTAAAACATCAAATTGTACCCCGTAAATAGTACAATCACAATGTGTCAATTAAAAATATTTGAAACTTCAAAAAGAGACATCTTTTCAATAAAATTTTACTTTTTATGTTAATAGTATTTAAATAATACATGTTATTTTAATCAATTGTGGACTAATAATATTGTAATGATAATTAAATCCAGAAAAAGTTAACACTTATAGCTCTGTGGTTACAGGAAATAATTTTTTAAATTAATGTCAATTTATTTACATATTTTTGTTACAGATATGAATGACCACTAAAGCATAAAATACAGCAGGATATAATTCTATGAGAAAAGAAGAATGAAAGCATGAGTACTATACTAAAAGAAAAAGTTGTAAAATCTCCAGCTGTTTAAAAAAATAGAGTTTATAGTCAATGTATATTTCTATTTACATACATGGTTAACAATTTTTTTGCTCACCATTCCTTCTTTCCTCTCTAATCTTCCTTTTTAGATCATCCTGTTTCTTTACAAAAGTATATTCCTCACAATTTTTTTAAGTGAGACTTTGTTTAGGTAAACTCTTTTTTATTGTTCTGAGAATCTTTAGATTTTCTTTTCGAATAAAGGTTTAGCTGAGCATGTAACTTTGAGTCAATAATTATTTCTTTCTGAATACTAAGGATAATATTCCACTGAGTTCTGGCTTCCATTGTTACTATTTGTAAGTCTGCTATTAGTCTGTTACTTTGAAAAATTTTTTTTTTTTAAGAGATCGAGTCTTACTCAGGCTGGAGTGCAGTGGCATGATCATAGCTCACTGCAGCCTCAAACTCCTTCCTCACTCTCCCTAGTAGCTGGGACTACAGGTGGGTATGCTACCACACCCAGATAATTTAAAAAAATTTTTTTAGAGATGGGGTCTCGCTATGTTGCCTAGGCTGATGTCAAACTCCTGGCCTCAAGTGATCCTCCTGTGTTGGCCTCCCAAGCACTGAGATTAGAAGTGTGAGCCAGCACTCCTGGCTCTATTTTGCATAATTTATTTATTTTTTTCCCTCTGATCTTCTCTTTGTCTTTGGAGGACTGCAGATGCACTATGATATGTGTAAATTTGGATTCCTTTTATCTTTACTGGGATTCATTTGACATTCCAAATCTTAAGATTCATATAATCTGGAAAATTCTCAGTCATTATTCCAACATTGCTTCTCATCCATTTTCCCCTATTCTTTTACAGCTCCAAATAAATGTTTGAAACATTCATATTTGACTCTTCTTATCGCTCAACTGCTTTCATGTTTTCTATCTGCCCATTTTCTTGTTGTGTTCTGGGTAACTTTTCAATAGATCTATCTTCTGATCTATTTTTTCAGAGCTGTGTCTAATGTGCTATTTGCCGCATGCTAAGTTTTAAAAATTTCTACAGTTGTAGTTTCTTACTTCTTTAAATTCTGCTTGGCTCTTTTTCATATCTGCCTGGTTTAGTTAGTAGATTTTTATTCCTTGCCTATTTTTATTCCTCTTTTATTTCCTTTTTTGTTATTTTTAAAATTATGAACCATGTCATACCTACAGAAAAGTACACAGATAAAAATATGTAGAGTTTAAAGAAGAATGAACACATATGATTTGCCACCCATGTTAACAAGTAGAATACCAGTACCTTAGAAGCCTCCCCTCTATTTTTCTCCTCTGTCGCATCCTATTTTTGTTTCAAGCATACAATGTCTTTTCTAATCTCTCAGAGAATATTAATAGCTTTTTTTAAAAAAATTGAGTTTTCTTCTCCCTATGTAGTCTCTGTACATTCCAAAAATCCTCCCCATTTGTGTGGGTTTGTATATTCAAAGTTTTTTCAAAAGTCTGATTATTTTTGGCTGTCTGCTCATAATTAAGAGTGGCGAACTAAAGCTGACTGGGAACTCTGAGTGCAGGGTAGGGCTTGAGCTTCACTATACACAGTAAAGCCGTTTTTTGAGGACCTCCTATTGACAGTATGTTTGGATTGTCAACTGGAAGATGACTGGGGAATTCTCAATTCAATATTCAGTGTGCATATGGTCACCTTTTGGTAAGGTACCCACCCCTTTAACTGTGTCTGCCATCTTCTAATACAGAGACTCTCTATGTTATACTCTTCAAACAATAAAACTCAAAACTTCTGCTAAAATGGGAGGTCAACTGCACAGTAGTACAGTTTGAGGAGATATAAGTTCTTAAGTATCTTTCACTTGAAACCTTACTTTAGCTACCCCTTCTACTATAGAGTACCCAAAGTTGCCAGTTCCTATGATATTTTGAGCATTCTCTGTAATTTGTCTTAAGTTCTTAACTTTTCCCCACTGCCAGCTTAGGATTTAGCTTTCCTGGACTTACTAAGTCAAATTGCTTATGTCAGTTGCTATTTATCTACCAGCTTTCCAACGTCCAAAATTTTATTATAATTGTTTCCTCTCCTGTCTCCATCTTTTTTTTTTAAACCCTCCATCCCCCCGTCTCCATCTTTATGAGTTTGTTCCCTTTTAAAAAAAAAAATTGCTTACTGTACTTTTAGAGGAGTCTTCTCATCTATAGACTTCATTTACATCTTACAATGACTTTAAATGAAGTTGTACAATTTTTTCCATAAAGGTTATACACGTCTTCTGTTGTAATTTATTCCTATGTACCAGCTAAATTTCTTGATTACAAAAAATTATATACTTTTAAAAATTTAAATTGTTCTGGCCGGGCGTGGTGGCTCACGCCTGTAATCCTAGCTCTCTGGGAGGCCGAGGCGGACGGATTGTTTGAGCTCAGGAGTTCGAGACCAGCCTGAGCAAGAGCGAGACCCCGTCTCTACTAAAATTAGAAAGAAATTAATTGGACAACTAAAAATATATAGAAAAAATTAGCCAGGCATGGTGGCACATGCCTGTAGTCCCAGCTACTCGGGAGGCTGAGGC
>CAUYSK010052385.1:0-94864 GCA_963575035.1 Avahi laniger
CCTGTAATCCTAGCACTCTGGGAGGCCGAGGCGGGTGGATTGTTTGAGCTCAGGAGTTTGAGACCAGCCTGAGCAAGAGCGAGACCCCGTCTCTACTAAAAATAAAAAGAAGTGATCTGGACAACTAAAAATATACAGAAAAAATTAGTCAGGCATGGTGGTGCATGCCTGTAGTCCCAGCTACTCAGGAGGCTGAGCAAGAGGATCTCTTGAGCCTAGGAGTTTGAGGTTGCTGTGAGCTAGGCTGGTGCCACGGCACTCAGTCTAGCCAGGGAGACAGAGTGAGACTCTGTCTCAAAAAAAAAAAAAAAAAAAGAAGAACTTGAATGTCTCAGGCAATGTGTGAGGCCCTGAAGCTCCCAGGATTTCTATTCTTGTTTTCCACCACCTCCCAGGAAAATGGGGAGGTGAAGCTAGACGGGGATGAAGTGGGCTCCCCAAAGGTGGGAGCAAGTACTGTCTAAACAGAGGTCAGCTCCTGGGCCTCTGGGGGAAGCCTCCAGGGAGAGGCGGAGGTGCCCCCACCATGCAAATGAACCTGCTCACAGGGGAGAGGCAGTCCAGAATCCACAGACCAATCAAAAGACAACCATACTCAGGCAACAAATTAGCCGTAGGTTGTGAGCTTCTCCACCCAGGGCAAAATGCACAGCTTGCCCAGCCATTCCTGTGGGAGCAGGGGTGGCCTGCATTGCACTGCAGCACAGGCCCACACCACACTCTCCTCTCAGCTCTCCCTCCCCACACGAGATCAGTTCACAAATCTCACCTACATGTCTCTGAATAACACAATGAGTCCTGGGAGTATGGGGTTTGGCCTGTGGACCTGTTGGCAGTCCCCCTGAGTTTAAGTGCTGACTGGGACAGGAAGAAGCAGGCTGGTCCCAGGCTGCCCACAGAACACTCAAGCAGATCAAATGCAGTTACACTGCAGTCAGGCCACTGGAAGGGGTACGCCTTCGTCTGTGGGAGCAGCCACGTGGGCAGCTCTGGGGAAAGCTGGCAAGCATGGAGCTCACAGTCTGAACTCCCCTCAGTACCACCCACAGCTGCCATGGTGAAACTTGATCTTGGGGCAGGGGAGATTGCTGGAGTTCCTGTCTCCCTCCTTGGCCCAGTAGAGGGGCAGCAATGGCTTCAGGGCAGGGCTGATAGTGTTGAGGGAAGGGCTCCTGAAATGGCTCTGGGGGCAGGTGCCCACGTGGGTTTGGAAGCTTTTGGAACTCTAGGCGAGTTCAAGCAGTGCCTCTGCATGATCTCCTGGCAGCTCCCCACCACTCTGGAGGCCTGTGTTGGTAGAGGAGCTCCCCTGTGGCCACAACTGCAAAGGTCTGAGGCAAGGATGCAGAGCTGCAAAGTTCTTCTGCTTACCTTCCCTCAGTCTGGGTCTGGGGGCTGCTCAAGGCTCTCAGTGGCCTCATACAGGTAGTCTGGCCTCTGTCTCCACCCTTGGTCTTGGTGTCTCCCCGTTGTCTATCTGTTATCTTCAAGCATTCTTTCTCTGACATTGATCCAAAATATGGGTATTGGATGGATGTCCTGGTTGCTCTCTGAAGAAGAGGCACATGCCAGCTGCCTCTAGCAAACATCTTGCTAGTCCCTCAGAGAAAAGAAAAAATTTATATGAGCATAGGACATGAACAGACAATTCACCAATATTATACATTCAACACATGAAAAGATTTCAACTATGCTAATAATCGATGAAATGTAAATAATAAGAATAAATTGCATTTTCACCCAAAAGATAGGCAAAATAATTTTAAGTTAATAAAACTCAGTGCTGTTGAGCATCAGTTCTGTCTCATGCTATTTGGTGGAGATATTTATTGATACTATTCTGAATGTCACTTCAGTCTTAACAGTTAATATGCTCAGCAATCCCTCATTCAGAAATTTACTCTGAAAAGAGAATCATTCAAGTTCAAAGTGACAAAATCTCAGTGATGTTCATCAGTGTTGCTTAGAATAGCCAAAACAAACAAACAAACAAAAAAAAAAAACCCAAAAGAACTCCTATTGGAAATGATATGAATGTTCATCAATGGTGCATTTGTTGTGTAAATAATGACACCTACATTCAATGCAATACAATGTTGAACTTTAAAATATGTATGGACAAGAAACTTTCTCCTTGACCAATTGTCAAGTGCTTAAAAGCAGGTTATAAAACACCACTTGGAGAACAAAATATTGTACAAAAGAGAGCTCTCAGGAAGCTTGCTCATCCAAACATTTACAGTGGTTTATTCTGAGTGGGAGGAACTTAAGTAATCTTCACTTTTTCTCTTGTACATTTTAAATGAAAATCAGAGCATGTATCATTTTACACATCTCCTCTGGTCCAATTAAATAAATCCTGTGCAGACATTAAAAATAATGTGGAAAAAAATTGAATGCCATGAAATGATGTTTATAATTTATTAAGCAGAGAAATATAAGTTACAAACTAATATGTACAGTATTTATCTCATTTTTAGAAAACTATAGAAATATACATCCACACATATACATTTGTGATTGAAAAATATTAATCGAAATATATTAACAGTGGTCATCTCTGTGCGATGAGATTTTGGGTTGCTTTTTAGAAAATATTTCTATATTTTCTTTAATGAAGTGGTATCACTTTTAAATAAAAATTATTATAGCTCTCTCTTAAAAATTTTTAAGATTTTATCTTTTTAAGATAAAATTGTCATAATCTGGCCTTTGTGTGATAACAAAAAAATTACTCCCTCTGAAGTTATTTCTTTAAGTAATATTTAAAAGCAAGACGACACAATGGTGAAGGAGGGGTTAGATTACAGATGGTGAAAACTGTGCAACATACAGGCTCCTGATGATTCACAGGCACACATAATGAAATTAATCCCTTTCCAAGGTTTTAAAAAAACCATCTAGCTACCTTAGGTGGCATATAGAGAGAATTATCCCTTGGGTGAACTCCCTCACCAATATCGACAACGGTATGTAAAGATGAATTTCCACCTAAGACTGGAATAATAAGTTGTCTCAAAAATCCATATCTGCATGAGCCCTCCTCAGCTTCGTGAGTCAAGAAGAATAAAGAGTTAAATTGGGCATTAAAACTGCAAAAAGAAATTTGTTTTAAGCTGGAATTTGTTTTCACACAAGATGCTGAATCTTGCTCTGTTGTGAACTGGCATTTGAACAGTAGATGCCCTTTTTATAGAAAACCATGAGTTTTCAAGTGCTGATTTTATTTCTGATTTGTTTTTCATTATTTCCTGAAGCTATTGATGTTTCAGAGGCAGTAGAGGAAGTGAGAGAGCCCTGGGAGAGTTTCAGGCTTTGAATTTCGGAACTCAACCATTCAGAGGTTCATACTCGTGTTCACAAAAACAATGTCACAGGGTTACTTTGGCCAATGAGGCGTTTTGTGTGAGGGCTGGAGCTTGGGTCCTGTGCATGTTTGCCTCGGTAGCCTTCCACTCTTTCCACACTTCCCTTTTTCTCTTTCTTTTTCCCTTTATATCAACATGTTATAGCCTGTGACACCAGCTAAATTAATCACTCACTGCACTCAGGGAAGTCACTGCAGGATATAGAATAACAAAGACAACAAAATTATTGCAAGGCCAGAGAGAAGGGACTGGCTTGTGAATAGAGCAGCACACCCTCACCAGCTGTGTCCTCACAGGGGCTGGAACAGCAGATTAAATCAGGGACTGTTTTTTATTCCATTTATGTGAATTTGAGAATGGCCACAATACAGTGCCAAAGACCCCTAGTGAAGGGAAATCTCTCTGGAACACTTGGCTTGTCAGAACTAAGGTTTTCCTGCACCGAGGGGAGGCCTCTTGGGTTCTGCTTGGGCAGATCCAGCTGACTGATTGCTGAGCCATCAGGATCCAGAATCATACCTAAGCATCCTCAAGTCAGAGCCAACAGAGAAATCAAATCTTCAGTAGCCAAAAAGATGTGGTTTGAGTCCTAGTGAGCTTAGCCATCTGCATATAGTCCAGTACCTCGGAATGTGACTGTATTTGAAGAGGGCATGTAAACAGTTGACTAAATTTAAATAAGGACATTAGATGGACCCTAATCCAATTTGACTAGTGTCCTTATAAGAGGAAATCTGGACACACAGAGAGACTCCAGGGACTTGTGCACACAGAGGAAAGACCGTGTGAGGACACAGGGAGAGACGACCTTCGGCAAGCCACGGAGAGAGCCCTCAGAGGAAACCAAACCTGCTGACACCTTGGTCTTGGACTTCCCAGCTCCAGAACTGTGAGAAAATAAATTCTGTTATTCTTCTGTGATATTTTGTTATGGCAGCCTGAGCAAACTAATATAGGGTTCTAAAGAAAGAAATGTTTTCTAACAAAGTGGCTAAGTGTCATGCCGAGAGCAAGGCTTCATTAGAATCCTGACTCTACTATGTGGCCCTGAGCAACTAATCTCCCTGGGTCACATTTGCCTCGTTTATAACCTGGGGAATCACGAAACCTGTTTCGTAGGTTTGTGAGGAGCTTCAGTGAGAAACTGCACATAATAGGTCTTTCCCCAAGTGATAAACTGTCCAGGAAATGAATGGGCTGCCTTGCACTAGTAGATGAGTAGAGTCTAGGTTATACAGTCACAATGTGCACTGGCTCTCAAAGGCTTCCACAGAGACGTGGCCTTTACTTCAGCTCACATTTTGTTGGCCAAAGAAAGTCATATGGCCACACCTAACTTCATAAGGTTGAGGAAGTGAAATGCTACCATGAGTGTGGAAGGAGGAAAACTGAAATATTTGCTTTTAACCCTAATGTCTATAGCTATTTTTTTGAAATATAAAGTTAATTCATGTTTATATTCTAACATGTCAATATTCTTCTAGAAAGTGACTTTATTAAGATAAATAAGATATTGTGGTGATGCTTATGATATGGCAGAGGACACAGGGATGTCCACCACTAACATTAAGTCACTGTAGTAATTGGTGTTTTTCGCTGTCAGTCCCATCACCCTGCACCACCTAGAGAATCTGCCCTTCCCTTGGCCCCTTGAAGAGATTTCCTTTGACCATGACTGATTGGGCCAGGAGTAGACACCTCATCCAAAATGATTTCAATTGGACTGAGCCAATTTATTTTTATTCTTGGAATAAATTAAAACTAAAGGGAAGAAAGACTTTTAGTTATTTAGTTATGGGCCTATTTCCTCTTTCCTTGTAGGCTTCTATTGGGAACCTCAATCCCAGGAACTGGCTGCTGCAGTTTACGTTCAGAACCCTTTTCTGTGTGTGGCTTCAATAGCCTGGGTCCATCTAGCAGGCACCCGATCCACTTTGTGTGACTCCACAAAGGTGATACTGAATGATGCTAGAACAGAGCTATCATAGAAAGAGTCCTTTAGTTGGAGAGGCAGAGGGAGGACACAGTCTCAGAGCTTCTTTCCAACCCTAAGAAGCGTGTGTGACACCATTACTCAGACGCATTATCAGGACTGAGTGTGTGCCTGTGTTAGACACACAGTTATAAGATAGGACACTCCTATAAATGGCATGCATCCAGTTTCTTATGTTCCTATAACCTGGTTGTATATGTCTTGTCAATGGATGAGTCACCTTCAGAAAAACATTTACCCCATGCAAGTACCAGGGTTTGATATTTTCTTGAAACTTTCAGGGAGTACCAGGAATATTCTGGGATACAGGCCCGTTTACAGTCTGCACAGCATGTGCTGGTAGTTGTGAGTGAGTGAATATGTGTGCATCTGTGTGTCTTTGAGAGTGTTTGGCTCTGAGACTGTGCCTGCTATCAGCGCCACCTCCCTCTCCCTCACATGGCTTGTTGGAGTCCTTTTATGTTTAACACCCTCTATAAGAAGTCTTTAGTTTGGTAGCATTGCTCACTCCTAACAAATGCATCAGAAAACAATGCACACCCCTGCCCACTGGTAATCAGAGCAATTACTTAACAAGTACATTTCTATTTCCTCCAGGGTGGACTAATTAAAAGGCTTCCATGCTGTTGTCAGGAATGGACAGAGTGTGTTTTGTACTACTTTTTGGAGAAGCTGAAATCTCGATTGGGTTCTACATGGAAATATTTTCAACATTGCTTGTAGGGTTTGTCTCACCTCTGCCCTTTCAAGGCAGACTCCATTGCTGGCCATTGATTGATAAGGGAAGGCAAACAGCAAGCATGACACTTAAATCTGTTATTTGAAGACAGGAAGTCTAGAGCTACAGAGCAGTGGTTCTGAAACTTTAGCACCCCTCAGAATCCCCTGCAGAGCCTGTTAAAATCACAGCCTGCTGGCCCTACCTTAGAGTTTCTGATTCAGTACGTCTGGGGTGTGCCCTGAGAAGTTGCACTTCTAAGTGCTCAGGTGATGCTGATTCTGCTGGTCTGAAGACCACACTGTAAACACTGCTGTAGAGAAGCGTTTTCTTCTCTTGTTCCCGCAGCTCCTTAAGGTAGCAAGAGCGCTGCTTTTATAGTGAGGCCAAGAGAGAGAATCAGCCTTAGATACTGTTATTTTGCAAGATGAAACAAATGCTAATGGATACTTGACTCAGGTGGAAAGGAAGTAAACTCTTGAGTTCAAATTCCAGGTCTGCAGCACTGTAGTCATGGGACCTTCAGCTGATTACTCAATTCTCTGATTCTCAGTGTCCTTATCCATAAAATGAGGGCACGAGCTTCACAAGACTATTGTGAGACTATGTAAGGTACATGGTGTAGGGTGTGACATGCCCTCAGTGTCCAATGATGGATAAGCCATTCTGGTATCTTCCTCTCACCTTTTCCTCCAGATCCCTGGACAGTTTCGAGTGACATTTCATGTAATGCTCCTGTGATAGATATCAGGCACAGTTTACTTTATGCTAGAGTGTATTTGTTAAAATCATTTGTGTAAGGTAAATCATCTCTTAAGAAATAAAGGACAAGCTATTACTTTTCCAGGGATTTTTGTATGCAGGGAACTTTTTAATGAAGAGAAAAAGAAAATACAAAGCTCTAAAATTCACTTTCTTTTTTTTTCTTTTTTAATATTTTTTAGAGATAAGACCTCACTGTGTTGCCCAGGCTGTTCTCAAAATCCTAGCCTTAAGTGATCCTCCTGCCTCAATAACCTGAGCAACTGGGATTATAAGAGTGAGCCACCACACCCAATTCTAAAATTTACTTTCTTCCTTGGAAGTTGTTAGCACAGGGAGAAGAAACATATTGATTTAGTACTACTTTCTAAATTTGTGTATCAAAAGCTTAAACAAACAGCAAATTTATACCAAAAGATTATAGTAAAAATATTTTTTTAAAAAAAGACCAGTGACAGAGTAAATTTCTGGAAATAATAGTATAAAAGGGTATGGAGTTAAAAAGATTTGTTTAAGGCGAACCAAGTCTCAGGAGATAAGAGAGAAACTATTACTTTGCCAGGGACTTTGCATGCAGTCCCAATTTTCTATGATTACACTTTGCCTTCTCAAATCCCACTCTAAGTTATGAATCCTGCTCTTGGTGCTGACAAAATAAAATCACCTGAAATAGAACATCTCCCATGCTTATACTTGCTTCCTACCAGCTTACTCAGAAACTTTAGTGGTTTTAGTTAATTATGACTATAGAGTTTTTATCAAATAGCTATATTTTCTTGAGCCCTTATTATGCACCAGACTTTGACTATGTATTTTGGATACATTATCTTCAATAATTCTCACAACAACTTAGTAAACAGGGAATTAAAATTTCCCCCAACGTATGGATGGGAAACTGAAGTCTGGAGAAGGAAATGACTTGCCCAAGTTCCTAATTTCTGAAGCAGGGCTTCAAATTCAGGCCTGCATGACGTTTTTGAACATCTACAAGGGCTTCCTAACCTACTCACCTCTTTTCCTCTCTATTCAAAGGGCATAAAATGCTGGAGAGATAGCTTTGCAAAAATTGAACCAAATTGGATTCAGTTGTCAACTCTTCCCTTATCGCAAGCAACCAGTTGTTCATGAGTATGGTCTATGACCCAGTGAAACCTGAGTATGCCCAAAGGTTGGAACTGTACTGCGGGTCTGATGAAAAAGGTATTAGACCACAGAAATCTCTTTCATGCCTACATATCTTCAGTCTCTACCAGGGGAGTGCCTGGCATTTTCTAAAGAGAATGCCAAACAACTAAATATCACAGAATTCTTGCTAGTCTGTAACTTCTGCTAGGAGAATCTCGCCCTTTTGGAGTCAAGGTCTTGAAACTGAGATGAAAAATGAAGATTGATATTTAGAACTACTTAGTATTCAATAGCATAACTTCCGAAAGACACACAAATTTAATGCACTTTTGATTGATCCCATAATTATGAAATTTGTTTCAAGCCATTATATTATCTTCTTATTTGACACAATATGGCACAATTTTGTTGTAGGATTGAAAACCAAATAAGACAACTACAGTTGGTAGCATTTCAAAGAAATATTCCCTTTAAGATGAAATCAATCCTGTTTCAAGTTTATTCCCCTGATTTATGATTGAGACTCTAGGGGTGTATTTTGCTGGAAAATGTCTTTTTGATTTTTTAGAAATTCTTTAGATTAATATGCAGCTCTCATTGCAAGGCAAATCTAGATCTGCTTTTATGTTTCCTCTTTCCCTAGGCTGCAACTAGTGTCTACCTCTGCAGGAGAGACAGTCCACTCATTTCCTGACTGGGGCTTGATATTCCAGGTCAGACAGCAAAGAACTCGTCGACTCATTATCATTTAGAGCACATAACACTTTGTCTATTTACATTGACTGAATACATTTCTTTGTTTAATAATATGTCCAATATCTTGGTCTCGACATTTTATTGCTGTCTAATTTTAATTCCTCTTCAGAAACACACACACGTGTACTCACACACTGTGCACTATATCATATAATCATAGTTCTCAACATAACAAGAAAGAAAGCCAATGCTTTGATGTATTTCTGAGTATAGTTTCAACATTTATTTCATTTTATTTGAAGCTTTCCTTCATGTCTTTCCTTCTGTTTCAACTTAAAGGGCAATGGACTTTCCTCTTGTGTTCTAACTACTGGCATGTTTTCAATTCTACTCTCTCCAATCCTTCTTTCACAGATGCAAACTTGTTTATCGACACATTTCAGATCTGTTTCCCAAAGGTAGATTTGTGCCCTTCTCCCCATCCTGTGAAAACACAAGAAGATACAGAATAAAATGAATTTTTCCAGAAACTTCTTTGTAATACATGTTGAACACCAAATAATTTTTTAAACACCTAAGCAAAAAAGGTAGCTGCCTTTCAATTCTATAGCACTTGAAGGGCATACATTTGTGTTGGATTATTTAAAGAGGGAACATCCTCATTGTACTTCTTTAGATTAAATTTGGACTGTAACTCACTGGATTGAACAGGATGTGTCGATGACAGAATGATTAGAAGCTTCGTTGGTAAGAAATGGGAGTGTCTTTTCATGATATTAATTATAATCTAACTAAGGCCAACTGTTTGCCTTTTGCTCCTCTTAACACTTGAAAAGAAATCTGGACAATATGGATTTCATTTAGTCAGTTATCAAGAGAAAATATTACAACACTAGATCGGGGTCAGCACTCCATGGCCCACAGACCAGATCAGGCCTTTTGCACACGCAGTTCTGCTGGAACACAGCCACGTCCGCAGATTTACGCATTGCCTGGCTGCTCTCTTGCTACAGCAGCAGAACTGGGTAGATGAGACAGGAATTGTATGGCCCACAAAGACTGAAGCATTTACTGTCTGGTCCTTTACAAATGTTTGTCAACCTCTGATGTAACCATTCAGAGGTGGTGATATTTTTGAGCTTTTCTTTCCTAAGAGAATGAATTGGTCAGTCAGGCTTGTTCATGAGTCTCAAGAATACAGAGATTAGAAGAGATGTTGTTAAAGGCCCCACAACGGGGCAGACTGTACACAAAAGAATGGTCCCTGCCTAGAATTTATAAAGACATCCAATTTTACTCAACCAATAAGATAAAATGCCCCTAAAAAGGGTAAGTATATAATTTATTATTGTTTTAGAAAGTAAAAGGGTCACGATTAATAATTTGGTGGAGAAACAGTGGACACAAACTAGAACTCTCCCAGGCAAAACAAGATGTGTGTTCACCCTAAAATGGTACATCACTGTACCAGATTCAGTAAAAGCCTAATATGAAGGATGGAATACATATAATTTTAAGTTTAGTCCTACTAAAGCATACTCATCTTCAGAACCTTTGTAACTGGAATTTTTATATAACTGTTAGGGATCAAATGGGTGTTTCCAGTTCATTTGGGGAATTAACATAAGATTCTTGGACCATCAGAAAATATTATGCGGTAATCAATATAGCTTTTGAAGAAAAAAATTG
Organism: Avahi laniger; assembly: GCA_963575035.1. NCBI lineage: Eukaryota > Metazoa > Chordata > Mammalia > Primates > Indriidae > Avahi > Avahi laniger. The sequence goes on from CAUYSK010052385.1 coordinate 10,352, forward strand.
AGCTTGAATAATTCTTGCTGTGATTGCCCACCTGGACAATGACAAAGTAACAGATATAAGTTATCTCCATTTTTACTGACACTTCAGTTGCGTCCCAAATGATTGGCAAGCTATAAAATAATGGCTTTGACCTTTCCATCATGCGCTTGAAGGGCAATGTACTCAGGTTCTACCGATTCATACCAGCATGGTGTGGGGAGAAGGGAGATGGAGAGAACCAAGAGGAATCTAATCTCAGATTCTTTGTTTAGAATTGAAGATCTTAAATATTTATCCTCTACACCTAAGCAACCCTAAAGCAAAAAATATTTATATACATATAGTGCCCCACCGTTATTCTGATTTTTTAATATTTTGCAGTAAGGTCTCTAATTGACGATTCATTCTACCCTCAAAAAAGTAATAAAAGGTATTGGAAACTGCCATGTATTGGAATCTTTAAAGGTATTCTCCCTAATAGTTCTATTCAACTTCTGTATGGATAAAGAAACTTAATATGTGCCTCTTATATTTGAAGATACTACTAGTAGTCATAACAACCAATATTTGTATGATACTTTATTCTTTTATAAAATACTTTCAAATATATTCTCCTACTTGATTCTTACTATTTGCCAATAAGTCAGTAAGGCCTGATTATTATTACCTCTGTTTCCTATGGATAACAATGAGGCTCAGAGAGGTTAAAGGACTTTTTGAAGGTCACAGAACTAATAAGTACTAGTACCAATGTTGGTCTAGGCCTTAAAACTTCAAGTCCTAGGCCATTTAACTGAACAATATTGTTTTCTAAATTGTTATGAAATATTATTATGAATAATGCTAAAAATTAATTAAAATGGAAATGAAATCGAATTGTTGGAGAAGAGTTCAAATAAGCATGAAACTTAATATAGGCTAGTTACAAACACTAAAGGAAAAATGTAGGTGCTGCAAGTTAAGTGTGAACCATCATTGTGATTTTACTGTACTCAAAGTCAGCAAAGATGAAAGAAGTCACAGTGGATAAGTGGTTAAGAAATATACATTAATTATTTGTTAGAGATTTGAAGTTTAAGACATATTTTATCCACTTGATGTTATCTTCTAGGACTTGCTGCATATAATAGAAAGTGCTCAAATAACAATGGCATAAACAGAAGTTTATTTCACCAACAAAGGAAGTCTGTTTGTAGGCAGGTAAGGCCTGCATGGAACCTTAAAGAGTCACCCAAATCCCTTCCAACTTTCTGTTCTGCCACTCCTAGTTTGTTACTGACATCCCTATAGTTCAATATGGCAGATGAAGCTCCAGCTATAACATATGTTCCAAGCAACAAAAAAGAGGAAGAAAGAAAAAAAGTGCCCATTTTTCTTTTAAAGAGACCTTCTAGAAGGTGACACATGACCCTTTGACTTATACTTGTTTGCATAACTTTCTCACATGGCTATATATAGCTGCAAGGGAAGTAGAAGATGTCATTGTTAGCTGGTCCATTTAAATTACAGTCTTCTTACTAGAAGGAAAGGAAGGATGTAGATTGGAGGCAAATAGCATTTTCTGCCATGCTCTCCTTTATAAAGAATGGAGTAATTCAGAATCTCTTTTAGAGAAAAGGGAAAAAAATTTGTTGTTCTTTCCCCTCTTGCATTAGGTTCTTCAAATATGTTATACAACAACCCTGAGGTCAATTTTATTAGTTCATATCACAAAGAAAAAAACTAAGCCACAGAGAATAAGCAATTTGACCCAGCTTATATTAATATAATTAATAAATGTGGTATAAAAGCCCCCTTTTTTCCACTATGCATCCATATCTCCCTAGTTTTTTTGTTAAAAAATTAGTAAATAGAAAAATAAATTGAGGAAAATTTAATTTATTGGTTGAGAAAACAGGATTTAGAAAGGGCATGCATGCATTTGTTTATTTATTCCTTCAGGAAATGTTAATAGCTCCTACATATCTTATTGTCTTCAGATAGAAGCTTGTTTGATTTTTAAGAGAAGCCAAAATATAAATGAACAAGAATCAGAATGCTTGAAGCAGTGGGATTTGTGGATCATCTTGTCAGACCTCCTCATTTTACAGAAGAGGAGAAAATGAGGTCTGGTATGATGAAGTCATTGTCTTTTATTTCTCAACAGAACAAAGGACAGGAAATGGATCCCTCTTTAAACTGGAGTGGAAGCACTGTGTCCCAGGATCATGTGGTATGGAACATATCACTGAAGGAAGTTATCGAATCTCGAATCCTGGAGATGTTCAAGAAGAAATTAGGAAAGTATCTGTTCTAGAGGAGTCCCATTTTCTTGGGCCAGCTGACTGCTTCGGACCATTTCCAGCTCTTCAATGCTGGGGTAATGCTGCTGCCTGCATCTGCAATGGGACGGAACCTCACTTCGATTTAAACCAGGGCTTGGTGTGTTCACACACATGGTTAGAAAGATATTTTTAAATAGAGAAAGACTAAAGTAGAAATTACTTTGTTGTCTTATTTAAAACAAATAGATTTCTAAAAGTAAGAAAACTACATTATATGTTTAGAATTTCATTCATTAGGGATATTTCCTGCCTTCTCCCTTTCTCTGGCTCTGTTTATAAGTGTTTAATTATAAAGGCTTCATTTTACTATAGTTATCACAGTTCAATTTAGACAGAAGTTGATGATCTTTTGTGTAATTCCATGGCCCTGGGCATCCCATGATTATAGAAATCATCTCTGGAGTTGGCAACTTACCAAACCAACTTTCTACCAAGAAAGGCAGAGCAGGGGTGGTAGCAGCAAATTGTAGCAGTGGTAGGAGAGCAGCTGCTGCTAAAAGCAGCGGAAGTGTTCTGCCAAAAGAGTGGAAATTCAATCTGTGTATTTATACTAATGGGACATAGGCAGGCCACGCCAAACATAGAGTCATCCTTTTCCCAGCATTCAAAATAGGGCATAATACATCGATGCCATGATGCGTATCTAATTAATGTATTTTTAAGGAATCCAATTCTATCCCAGGGTTCCTGTTTATATAATTCTATTATTTTTAATTGTTCTGGCATTGGCCACTTTGTTGAATAAAAACGGAAGGAAGGAAGGGAAGAGGAGAGGAAGGGAGGAAGGGTAGGTTGGGGCTCAGAAAATGTTACCCTAAAATATGGTGCATTGACGTGAAACAGCCTCAAGGTCTCTCTGACCTTCCCAACTCCTGTCTCCCAATCTTCTGTTGCTCCCAAAGCACCAGAAGATGCTATTCTCTGAGGTTTCCTTATCAACCCAGAAAGTGAAATTGCCAAAGAGGAGCACAATTGTTTTCAATCCCCTCCCTGAAATGTCACTAACCAGAGGACATTAAAACTCATGTCCCCCCACAGAGGAAGAGACGGAAAATTAAACACCACATCGGGAGCCCAGACATTGTCCCACACTATTGTCTACTCTTCATCCTATTTAATTTCCAAAGAAAATTATTTACTAATCATCATCTGAGCATTGGGCCCATTTATTTCCCCCTAAAAATCATTTACTATCCCTTAGATTGTCACATTTCCCTCATCGTCCTCTTCCACCAGAAAGAAGGATGTGTAAACATCTGGACACCGTTGGGTAACCATTCTCCTGCGATTCCCCTGTGCCGTGCACGTTAAAATTAATTTGTATGTTTTCCTTTTTCTCCTGTTAATCTGCCTTTTTTTCAGTTGATTTTCAGCAAGCCTTCAGAGAGGGAAGGGGAAGTTTTCCCTTGGCCTCTACAGAAGGAAGAATGGAATGATCAAAGGAAAAAATAGAAGGAAGGAAAGAAGGAAGGAAGGAAAAAGGAGAAGGAAGGATAGAAGAGCTATCAAAACTTATAACTTTTTTTGATGAATTTTTACTGAACTGAATAATTCTGTTTTTCTTCCTTAAAACTATTAATATTAACCAAAAAATCTTCCTCCACAGCTGGAGCCACATAGGAAGGGAAAGCGAGTGTGCATATAGAGGACTGCTGCCTTGAATTTTGTATATAAACCTAGTCCCCTCAAGTTCTTCTCACTTCTCATCTATGCTTTCAGTTTGATTTTTTTGTTTTCCATCTTCCTGCCTTCAGGGCAAGTGCCGAAAGATAGCTGGGACCCTGACAATGCCAAGTAGCAAGAGTCTGAGTTTAACAAGGTTTGAAAATTTGAATTTATGACAGGTGACATCAGCTTATAAAATCTGTGTTTGTTATTTTCAAATCACACTCATCGAGAAATATATTGATGTCACAAGACATTGAAAACAAAGTATACTTGATCCATTTTAAATAGGAAAAAATGCAATCCCAGTCATTTTTGTAAACATTTCTTTTAAATTTGGTAAAATGCCTTGAACCCATGTCTCAGGAGATGAAAAACTGGAAACCACTTACTTTTTCATCTTAGATGAGTAATAAAATATGACAGTTAAGTAAGCTGCTGATATTTATTTTAATTTTGGTCTAATATTGTTGGAGAAGGGACAAAGATGGTAAAAATTGACAGAGTGATTGCATAGCTAACCATCCCATCCCCAGTTATTTCAAAGTTAGGTTTGATGTTCCCAAAACCCTCATCATCCTACCTTACTTCCTAAGAATAGGTGGGATGCCAACATTCTGAAGCTTCACAAGATTTCTGCTTTTAATATGTTTGTTTTTATTTTTTGAGGGGAAAAAACTCTACACAAAATAAAATGTTGGATCACTCTTAAACCTCTTTACTTTTCTGTTTCTTCTCTTGCGTTTCATCCCAGTTTGGATTGAGGAGGCAAAAACATCAGGGAGATGGTGTTACCCAACTGAAAGAAAAGCTAATGGGGACTATGTTCTCATATTACTAGAGGTTAGCAGAGAGCTACTTTAATATGACAGCTAATATAACTCATTGATGCGATTACTCAAAAAGAAGAATGCCATTGGTGTCTAGTTACATCCTAGCGGTTACAATTAGATAGGCCAGATGGATGAGGTCCAGTGAGACAGGCTGACAAACCTGCAGACAGGTCAGCGGGGACATGACTGGGGCAAGGTGGACTTCATGAATCAGGCAAAAGAAAAGGTGCCCTAATTAATTATAGGCTTTTTAATCCTGAGGTTCTTAAATAAGACCCGGATAAAAAGAACTAGCTTTTGGCTCTACTTGCCAACTCCAAGCCAAATATTTTGAATAAGCCGTTTCCCATAATGGATGATGACTATTGATTATTAAAGTTATCTTAGGTTGACTTTAAAAATAATAAAGTTGAAAGTCAAGGCCTCCTTAGCAAAGCAGGCTGCTGTTCTTGGAGCAAGTCTGTGGTTGTAGAATTACCCTGCTTCCATCAGCAAACATAACTGTGATCAGAGATATAGAGAACGATAGGGCTGAAAGGGACCTTAAGCAGTAACTTGTCTGAGACCTTTATTATACATATTAGAAAATCCCATCAAATAGGGTCCCCACAGGAAACAGAAGGCACATTTGAAAGACATGATTAAAGGGAGTTTTTTGAAGGGACTATTTACAGAGGTTTGGGCAGAGTTGGGGATATTAAAGCATTCTGGGACTAGCAACAGTGGGAAGCTTTTACCACCCCTCATCTGAAAAGGCAAAAGAGGGAGCTACCACCTGGAAAGAGCTGAAGCTGTGGGCAGGGGTTGCCTACACAGCCACTGCCAAATCACAGTCCCGGGGGAGGGAGTGTGTGTGTGTGTGTGTGTGTGTGTGTGTGTACCCACCCTCTCCCCTCAAGCCCTCTGATCTCCTGCAGGGGACTCCTTCCACCAAACCCAAAGAGAGGCCAGAGGGTAAAAAGGGCACCACAGTGATCAGCTCCCAGGACTCAGAGCAGGGAAGAGCAGAAAGGAGACTAAAGCTGGGGGGAGACCAATGGAGAACCACCAGCACAGAAAATGCAGCCAGGGAGGAGAAATGATTTCCCAAAGGCTAGTTGGTGTAGGGCTAAGACTAGAATCAGGTCTTTGGATCCTCACACAGGGAGGCTCCTTTCATAAACCACCATATTTTCAACTACAGGTGACCAGGCCCTTCAAGACTAAAATGAGTTGCAAAGAATATCAGAGACTCCCCTTTGGATCCTCTTCCTGAATGTAGCAAACCTGAGAAAAAGCCTGGCTTCTCTAACAGCAGATGTTTCAACCTCAGGGCTGAGAGGATTGAGGGTTGTGAGCTCCTCAGACCCCTGAGCCTTTGGAGCATCTGCCCCAGTAGAGCCACGCACATGGCGGCCATCAGCAGCATGTGGGCTGGGATGTCAAGTTATGAATTAATGAAACTGCTTTTAAAATCACACATGGGACTGGAATTTCCAAATGAGCATTGTATCCTTCCGTGTGGCTCTGTGGGGGACCAACCTTGCTACACTGATTCTGCCATTGTTCAAACCACCTTTTGAACTTCTTTGAAAATGATCTTCGGAGCCAATCTATGTGTCACAGAAGAAATGCTGTGTCTTACAAGGTTACTCACCAGCTGCATTGATTTTTACTTTTGCTTGATTTTCTGGCCAACTTCAGTATTATTTATCAAACCTGACTTTGTCAAAAATGTGATAGAGTCCGAAAATCAAACCCACTGTCAGAATACAAAGACTTAGCACACTTGAGGTGGATCAAAAGCATAACTGCAAGTTCCAAATGGTGTATTAGTCAGGGTTCTCCAGAAAAACAGAACCAATTGTATATAATGATATCATGTGATTATGGAGACTCAGAAGTCCCACAGTCTGCTGTCTGCAAGCTGGAGACCCGGGAAATCTGGTTGTATAAGTCAGTTTTAGGCTGAAGGCTTGAAACCCGGGGAGCTGATGGTGTAAATTCCAGTTTGAGAGCAAGAGAAGATGGGATGAAATGTCTCAGCTCAAATGGTGAGGCAGAAAAAAGGACAAATTCTTCCTTTCAACAGATTGGATAATGTCCCCGTAACACACACACACACAACACACACACACACACACACACACACACAGAGGGCAAGCTGCTTTACTGAGTCCACTGATCCACTGATTCAAATGCTAATCTCGTCCAGAAACACCTTCATAGACACATTCAGAAATAATGTTTAATCTGGGCACCCCATGGTCCAGTGAAGTTGACACATGAAATTAACCATGACAAGTATTTTACCAAGTGGAAGCTTAAAAGTTGTCGAACAGACCAGGTGCAGTGGCTCACACCTGTAATCCTAGCACTCTGGAAGGCCAAGGCGGGAGGATCGCTTGAGGTCAGGAGTTCAAGACCAGTCTGAGCTAGAGTGATACCCCATCTCTACTAAAAATAGAAAAATTAGCTGGGTGCAGTAGTGTGTGCCTGTAGTCCCAGCTACTGGGTAGGCTGAGGCAGAAGATCACTTCTGCCCAAGAGTTTGAGGTTGCTATGAGCTATGATGACACCACTACATTCTACCCTGAGTTGACCTAACTTAACAATTTGGACTGTCTACATAATTAAAACATCCCATTTCCCCATATTAGCTATATTTAGGCAAATCAACTCCCAATTTATGATACAAATGTAAAAATACCAGTTAAAGCCAGTAATTCAATGTGACTCTCCTGAGACACATGGTAGCCTATCCTGTGTCACTCCTTCAGGCTTCGCTAGCACATAGAGTTGCTGGAGCTGGAGCCTTGGGTGATAGAGTGAGACTCTGTCTCAAAAAAAAAAAAATTTAAAAAAGGAAAAAAGAAAGGGAAAAAAAGCAGAAGAAAAGAAAAACTTGTTGAACAATGACAGACTTTTGAGAATAATTAAAGAATTGTCTCCCAAGATGTTAGGGTTGGGATGGACAAGATTAATTCTATTATTGTCAGCCTGGTATTGTGTGTAAAATATGTCACTTAATATTAGGTAATATATGAATTTGCAACATTTATCTTAGAGAATAATTATAGCTGTGCAAAATATTACATATGCACATAGATAGAAATAGAAGAGAAAATAAAAACATGATTTGTTGAGAAGTGGAATTATGAGTGACTTTCTCATTTTAAAATGTCTGTTATCATTATAAGATTATTGTGCAGTGTAAATGCTTCCCAACTTACAATGGGGTTATTTCTCAAAAAAAACCCCATTGTTACGTTGAAAATATTGTAATTTTAAAGTTCATTTTCACACTTGATGGGTTTATCCAGACATGATCCCATCATAAGTCGAGGAGTATAGGGAATACGTTTCACTTTGACATAATCATAAAGTTGAAAAATTTTAAGTCAACCCATCGTTAAGTCAGGGACCATTTGTATTTGCAATTATAAAACCACAAAACAAAGACACATTGTTTTATAAAAGTGTTTTGTAAATGCTATGAATAGAGATGAATCACAGAAAGAAATGTGACCACATGGGCACATGGCATACGCATGTATACTGTACATGTAATGCTTGTACTTTCCTCAAATATAGACATATCCTTATTCTTATTGATTTGAGCCAAGGAAAAGTTGTATATTTTTTTCTCTTAATACTTTTCTTTCTCAAACAAACCTTATGAAACAATGGAATAAAAAAAATGTTTGAGATTTTTGGGGAAAGGCTCCTACACACTGAGAACAGATTATGGAGAGGATGATTTGGAAGAGAGAATAAATGGAAATGTTGAAATGAACATTGATTAATTAAATTTGGGCACAAGTCTCATTACGAAAGCACAGTTTCTGGAAACCCAATAAATTCAACAGTATTTCTGAGCTAGTGTATTTTCAATATTATTACATGTTGATTTTGTAAACATCAGGATTATCTGCTTTCTAGAATAATTACTATTGCCATAGACTTAAAAGCTTAGAATTTTAGAAAATTGATGATGAAGTGTAGGGAACACAAAAGGAAAGAAGGAAAAGGATTTAACTGTTATTTAAAAGATACTTCTTGACTTCTTAAACGCAACCACATTTACTTTTTTGGAGAGGTAGAAGGTGAGACATCCATGCTGCAATTTAATCACTCATCTCCAGCAAGTTTTGCACTTCATTAAATTGCTTAGGGTTTTTCTAGCAACCCCTCCAACACATAACTTAGGGACATAGGTATTGATTTTATTGTTTTTTCATTTCTAAAGCAAAAAAAAAAGAGTTCAGAACATTTAATTTATTTGTTTTTCTTTTATAAGCAGATGTTGCTGGTTTTTTCCAGAATCCTGTTGGTTTCTTTTAAAATTACATGTAGCCTGACCTAACTCAACAACTTGGACTGTCTACATAATTAAAACATTTTCTCATATTAGCTAGATGTAGGCAAATCAACTCCCTATTTATGATACAAATGTAAAAATACCAGTTAAAGCCAGTAATTCAATGTGACCCTCTGCCGAGACACCCGGTAGCCTGCTCCATGTCACTCCTTCAGGCTTCCCTACCACATGGAGCTGCTGGAGCGGGAGCCCAGGGGCAGGTAAGTGTGGTGAGAAGAGGTTTGCTTATAAAAAAGTTAAGCGGATCTCTTGCCTACATGAGGTCAAGTTGAAAGAGTTGATAAATTCCTGACAGATATTGACAGTTACTTTTGAAAAGCAAATGTAAATGCTCGTCTCTGGTTGAACAGATGAAGTGGACGGTGGCGGTGGCAGTGACGGGGAAGGAGTGTGCATGGCTGTGGGTGGTCACACCAGGGTCTAATCCTGACCCCACTGCTCACTAACCAGGTGCTCTAGCATGAAACCCTTCAGAAACTGATTTTCTTCATCTGTAAAGATGGGAATAATAATAACACCTCCCAAGGGCATTGTGAGGCTCAAATAAGGTAGCTTGTATAAATTGCCTGGTACATACAGGTGCCCATAACTATTTTTGAATAAATAATAAACAACACTTCTGTTAATTTAGGTTTTACGATTAACTAAGTTATTACATGCACACGTAAAGTTAGCCCAAATAGTTTTCCAATTGGGTTTTTTAAGGACTACCTGAATAACTATTAATTTTTTTCTCTGCTATGCCTGCTGAGAACCCACTTAGCTGGTTTTTGTATTTTAAGGCCAAGCTGGGTACAGAGAAACTCAATTGTCTTGCAGAATGGTGTTAAATAAAAGATATCGCCAACTCCCTAAAGTTGTGTCCACGTAAAATCAAAATGATGAGCCCTCTGAGAATACCTGAGTGGAGGTGAGGGTGGTGGTCCAGAGGAAGATCCAGTTCTGGGGTGAAATCATCTGGTGCTTTCTCCCCAGGGAAGCCACGTCCAAGGCACCAGCTGAAGGAGCAGCAGCCAGAAGGATGGGACAAAAAGAAAAGAGACAGAAAAGACCTAGACATGGCCATTCACAGTCATCCAGGTTGGGATGAAACCAACACAGAGGATGTCACCTTCTCAGAGGGTGAATGTGTTCTGGGAAGAGAGCAGTGGACTACAGCTATTACCCCTGGGACTTTCACACTTAAGTACCTCAATTCATTCTCTTCCACTTTGAGTTGTCTAGCATGTCACATATTTCCTAAGCATTAAAACCTGAATATTCCACTATGGAAAATGTATTACAAATATATAGGTGAATAAAAGCTCTCATCAGTCCTTCATGATAACTCCTTTTTACATTCAAAAAGGAATTTGGTGAGCTATTGAACAAAGACACGGGAACAGTTTAAGAAAACTTAGGACTTGTATCCTTCACTGCTGCCTGCTAGCCATGGACTGTCAGGCAGTGGTTGACATCCCTGAGCCTCGGTTTTTTATCTGCAAAGTGGGATAAAAATAAAACCTACCACATGAGGGTGAGAAGATTAAATATGTTAACATATTCTGTAGCGCATCAGGAGTAATAGGCTCTCAATATGTGTAGAATGGCGTTTATAAGGAGTTCTCATGCCCTGCTCCTTGACAAAAGATGCCGATGACAACAATGATATCCTGGGTTTGAACCATCCCTATCAGCTCTGGCGCTTTGTGTTGAGAGAGCAAACCAAACAAACAGACAAAATAATTTACCAGCCAGCTGACTAAGGAACTGCCTAAAACTTGGCTTTTGCTTTTCTTGGAAGAAGGAGAAAGTCCTTTCTCTTTCCCTCTTCTCCCAGAGCCTGTATATGCGCCCACATACCCAACACCCTCATCACTGGTGGCTTCCCCTTCAGCCTAATTCTATGACAGAATCTCCTTCATATGCGTGAGATATTAATTTCACTGTGTTCTTTCCTCAAAAGTTTAGCTACAGTTTGAATGCATATCTACGACCTCTTCTGACTTAGCAATAAATAAATGCATAATAAGGGCCACCTTTGCTCTCGGTGAAGACAAAGAGGTAGAAGAGACAGGATCACAGTCCGGAAGCTTATAGAAGCTGAATAGCATTTGAACAAATATAAACAGTGAGTTAAATGCAGATGATGCTGAAGTGGGAGGAAGTGCTCTCTGTGTGGCAGAGTGGTCAGGGGGCATGCGCTGGTCAACCTTATGAACAGCCTCTTCCCCCAGCTTTAAAGAAAAGCAAAGTGGTGTTGAAGGGGATTGTTTTATAAGCAAGCTTACCCTGCATCCCGTGTCTCTAGTTTTTGGGTGGACCCAAGAAGATGGAACTGAGCATGGAGAACAGCCTTTCTTGTTCCACAAACCAGAGACCACAGCTTTGTTCCTTGTTTTCCTATCTTTTATGGAGAAATGCTTATGTGCTCCATATGTTTTCCATAAAGCAGGATTCATGCATTTACTTTGTTTCCAACTCTTACCCCTACACTGGATTTTACTGCTGTTATTTTGTTGGTTAAATCACTGTGGAGTTTGCTGCATTAGAGCTAGGGAGGAAATGCATTACAATGTAGAGGACAGCCTTGCAATTTCCAACAGGAGCTGTCTGAATGAACACATTGTTTCCTTCTATTTCTCTGGAAAGATCACACATTATAATCACTATTTACAGTATACTGTGTAAAATGATCTTTGATTGTTTTCTACAATAGATACTGTGTCATTTAATTAATTTAGACTAAAGAAAAGCAATCAACATTCAGTAACAACATTCCCTTAGGGGATACAAATGAAAATTTTTCCATACTCTACACAGCAGTTAGAGCAAAGGAGGTGCTGATATTTATTTATGAACATCAGTGCTCATAGTTGCAAGAGTGGTTTCAGCAGAGAGACATGTACAAAAAGATCTTGGGTATTTTACAGATCACTACAAGGGCTGGAGAAACACACTTAAGGCTAAGCAATTAGAGACAACAGCCACAATCATGCCAGAGCAGGCATGATGAGAAAAACCATCACTGCACCCACCACACACAAGATGATGCCATTTAAGCTACAGCCACTGCACCACCCGGAGTGTGGTTCACCCTGAAACTGTGAACCACAATTGGCACTAGAAAAAAGGTCTATATGGTGCCTGCTTCTCTGCATCTTTGGCTTCTGATTTTGTCTGGTGCTGTTGAGTCTGATTCTTGGAGGCCAAGTCATAAGCTCCTGTTCTCTCTGCAAGAGAAGCTAGGAAAGCAAGGATATGGCAGTTTCTACTTTTATAGTCGTGCTGGGCTCTTCCTGTCTCTGAAGCTCAAAAGGCTGGAAAGTCCCCAAGTGTATGAAGCACTACACAGAAAAAAAAATAAGACAACTGTCCCCTCAAATCAGCATTGCCAGGAAGAGGACCTCCAATGCCCTCAATTCCTCAATCACGCCTGCAGAAGCATGTCAGGCCCTTCCCTTGAGCTAAACAGGTTGCTCAGCAGCCTTGCCCTTTTTGGAGAAGGGGATGAATCACTCCTGGTAAGGATGAATGAAGGAAAATATTTTCCCACAATACTGTATTTGATCAAACTGAGCTGAATAGAATCTGTTGCACTAGTGTCAGAGTTCTTCATTTTGAGCTGATCTTGTTCAGATTTCAAATTGGGTAAAATTTCCTATTTTATGCCTCTGTCTTTACTAAGAACAGCATGTGGGCCGGGTGCGGTGGCTCACGCCTGTAATCCTGGCACTCTGGGATGACAAGGCGGGTGGATCGCTTGAGATCAGAAGTTCGAGACCAGCCTGAGCAAGAGCGAGACCCCGTCTCTACCAAAAATAGAAAGAAATTAGCCAGACAACTAAAAATATATATATAAAAAATTAGGTGGACATGGTAGCACATGCCTATAGTCCCAGCTACTCAGGAGGCTGAGGCACAAGGATCGCTTGAACCCAGGAGTACGAGGTTGCTGTGAGCTATGACGACACCACAGCACGCTAGCCTGGGCAACAAAGTGAGACTCTGTCTCAAAAAAAAAAAAAAACAAAAACAAAAACAAAAAAAAAAACAGTGTGTTCTTTTTGATGGGCTCAGGAAACTAAACATTTGGACTTGCAGCCATGGTTTGAAAAAGAAAACCTAAGAAAATGTGATTCTTTTTGGAACTTTTATTTGACCATTAGAGTCCCAACAACAATTGGTTTGGAACAACAGTGGAATAAAAAGTTAGTATAGGGCAAAAAGAAATTTCTGGCTGTGGGTAAAAAGACCAGTTTACCAGGCATCTATAGAGCTCAAGTCCAGGATTCTAAGGTAGGAGATAATCAAATATTCAGCTGTCTCTCCTGTAATTGCATTTTAAAATTTCATTCTATCCACATAATATTTTCCCTATTGCCTGGTGCAAATTTGGGTTGATATAATTTTTTTTATTAAGATTGACTGGTCAAAATTTTAATTTTAATCCCTGGGTTTATTTAAGAGAAGGCAGTTTAACCATCCACGTTGTTCAGGATGTTTAGGGAAGATGAGGCAAAGGAGCCAAGATAGCCAGAAGAAAAAAAAAATCTCTGCAGTTTAGCACTCTTGTCCCTGTAGGATCCTTCTTTATATTATGGAAATTTCTGCAGACCTTAGGCCATGAGTATTGAACAGATCTCACCTTCCACAGCTTCTCATTGACCTACAGCACAATATAGGGTTTTCGAACATAAAAGAATCATTGACAGCCTCTCTATTACTCTAAGAAATTGTTTACCCATGTGATAAAGAAGCCTCTCAAACTTCCTTAATTAAAAATATGTTACATTGATGATCCATCTTCCTGGTGGAGAAACTGAAATCCACCAAGCCCATTTCTCCCCTACCAATTAGATCATTTTCTCAGTTCATTTGCTCCTTCTACCCTATTAGCTCTGGGGTATCACAAGGTTGATTTCCTCCTGCATTCCGTGTTGACCCGTTAAAGAACAGATCGCCCAGGGTCTTGAATGTCTCTGGGTAGTTGAAGCTTTTACCTTTGGGGTTATTAATTTGTAATCACATAGTATGAGGAGTTTGGGTGAGGAAAGAGCTGAAGGTATGTGTCTGATTTGTCTGTCCTGCTCTTTTCAGTCTACCAAGCTGGGTGGAGACTAATTTCAACAAAAAAATGCAATCCTGAGTTCTTCCTCCTTTCCTAATGTTGTCTGGATTTATACGGCCACATGATTTCAAAGTTCTTACATCTGATAACATTAACATATTTACTATGGAGAGAAGCAAGAAAAGAGGTCAAAGGAACAAGAAAGAGAGAAGAAACCTTGATGAGTCTGTCCTTGGAGTAGTAATGATAATTTCATAGACGCATGAATTTTCTGGAAAAGTCAGTCAGGGCAGAGCTTTCTGACTGCTACTTTAATTTGAAAACAATTGAACAAAAGAGAGAGAGTAAAAGGCAAGCATGGAAGTAGCAGTTCTGTGGATTATTAGCCAGTACTGGCTAATAGTGTCATAGGTGAAGTTCTCTTTTAAAAACACATTCAAAATTCAGTAAACTACAATTTTATGTATCTCTGCTTTTAAAGGAAGCTTTCTTTACATAGGGGTGGCATGTATGGAACAAAAAATGATTGACTTATTGTATAACTAATAAAGTTAGTTAACAAGCGTTTATTTTAATTACATAAAACAACGCATCTTTTTCTTAACTTGAAAAAGTTTTATAATTGACCAGGCATGGCAGCTCACACCTGTAATTCCAGCACTTCCCACAAGGTGGGAAGATCACGTGAGCCCAAGAGTTTGAGATTAGCCTGGGCAACACATCTACAAGAAATTTTTTAAAAAATTAGCTGAGCATGGTGGCACATTCCTATAATCCTAGCAACTTGGGAAGCTGAGACAGGAGGATTGCTTAAGCCCAGGAGTTTGAGGCTGCAATTGAGCTACCATCATGTCACTGCACTCTAGCCTGAGTGACAGAGCAAGTCCCTGTCTTAATTAATTAACTAAAAACAATTTTATAACTGAATGGCTCTTTTATAAAACATCAAATTGAAAAATGAAAAATAAACTGTTCAACCAGCCATCTAATCATCACCAAACATCTGAGTGTTTTCTCTAATCATATAGATCTCATTCACTCGTTCAACATTTAATGAAATGACTTCTATACCTGACACCATGCTGGGCAGAATGCATAATCCCTGCACTTAAAGAGCTCACTCCGGAGAGTTTGTGTGTATCAGTTTCCTAGTGCTCCCATAACAAAACATCACAAACTGTGTGGCTTGAAACAACAGAAATTTATTCTCTCATTTTTCTTGAGGCTATGTGAGTCCTCAATCAAGGTATTGGCAGGACTGGTTTCTTCTTGGGAGGTCAGAGGGAGAATCTATTTTCCTAGCTTCTGGTGGTTGCTGACAGTCCTTGGCATTCCTTGGCTTGTGGCAGCAAAACTCCAATCTCTGCCTCTGTAGTCAAATGGCCTTCCTCATTGTGTGTGTCTCTGTTCAAATTTCTCTCTTACGAAGACACTAGTAAGTGGATTTAGGGATCACCCTAATCTAATATGACTTTATCTTAACTTGATTATATCTGAAATATATATTTGGAAATAGGGTCACATTCCAAGTTACTGAGGGTTAGGACTTCCATGTATCTTTTTTGGAGGAGACACAGTTCAACCCATGACACTATCTAAGAAGATCCTATGCAGAGGTTAGGAGATCTTGATTAAAAGAGCCTGGAGGTATGCCACTGTGTCCAGGGATGGCAGGAGGCCTTGTATGTGACCTGTCACAGACAATGCAGGCAATTGGAAGATGGGGGTGGGGCTTCCCAAAAGAAAGGGTTGGCTTTAACCATCTGTACTAGCAGAATGAACCGACACCATGCAGAATTCAGTCAAGTAACACGTTTCCTGCTCCCTTTCCTATAAGGAGTCAGAAACTGAAACCACCAGACCAGACAGGGTGGTGAAATAAAGAAGTAGACCACAGGCCTCCATGTGCATGAGAAGAAAACAAATTACCTGAAATAAAGTTCAGAGTTTTGATTATTAGATAGGGCTAAATACATTCATTATTGGTCTGAAATCTTTTGAGGACTAAAGTGATCAAAGGACTTATTAGCCAAGAGTGACCAGAAAAGTCACGGATCTGCCTGGTTCTCATCTAAGGAGGTGGCAGGGGAATGCGCTACCCTACAGTATGAGTAACAAGGCACCCAGGAGGAAAGAATAAAGCTACTTTGAGTTGTGCCCTACAGAGCCCAGCTTCTTCCACACAAGGCTTAAAATAGAAATGGATGTGTAACATGTGAATATTTTCTCCCATTCTGTAGGTTGTCTGTTTGCTCTCGTGATAATTTCCTTGGCTGTGCAGAAGTTTTTTAATTTAATCAAGTCCTATTTATTTATTTTCATTGTTGCTGTGACTGCCTTTGGGGTCTTCTTCATAAATTCTTTGCTTAGGCCAATGTTTATAAGAGTTTTTCCAACATTTTATTCTAAAATTCTTATAATTTCGTGCCCTAGATTTAAGTCTGTTATCCACCATGGGTTGATTTCTGTGAGAGGTGAAAGGTGCACATCCTGTTTCAGTCTTCTACATGTGGCTATCCAATTTTCACAACATCATTTATTGAATAGGGATTCTTTTCCCCAGTGTATGTTTTTGTCTTCTTCATTAAAGATTAGATGGTTTTATATCTGAGTTCACAGTTCTATTCCATTAGTCTAGTTCTCTGTTCTTGTGCCAGTATCATGCTGTTTTAGTTACTATAGCCATGTAGTATAGCCTGAAGTCTGGTAAATTGATGCCTCCCTTCTCAATTTGTTCTTTTTCCTTAAGATTGCTTTTGCTATAGACGGTCTTGTCTGGTTCCATACAAAACATAGAATTAATTTTTCTACATCTGTGAGGAATGATGTTGGTATTTTAATAGGGATTGCATTGAATCTGTAGATCACTGTGGGTAGATAGACATTTTAATAATGTTGATTTTGCCCATCCATGAGCATGGTATGGTTTTCCATCTGTTATGTCCTCTGCTATTTCCTTCCCCAGTGTTTCATAGTTCTCCCTGTAGAGGTCTTTGACCTCCTTAGTTAAATATATTCCTAGGTATTTTATTTTCATTGTTGCTATTGTGAAGTATCTTGAGTCTTTGATTTGGTTCTCAGTTTGACTATTGTTGGCATATAGAAATGCTACTGATTTCTGTACATTGGTTTTGTAACATGAGACTTTGTTGAATTTGTTTATCAATTCCAGTAGTTTCATGGCGGAATCTTTGGGGTTTTCTAGATATAAAATCATATCATCAGCAAAAAGAGATAGTTTGACCTCTTCTGCCCCCATTTGGATGCCCTTGATTTGCTTCTCTTGTCTGATTGCTCTGGCTAGAACTTCCATCACTAAGTTAAATAGAAGTGGTGATAGAGGGCAACCTTGTCTGGTTCCAGTTCTATGTGGGAATGGTTTCAATTTTTCCCTATCAAAAAGTGGGCAAAGGACATGAACAGAAACTTTTCAAAACAAAATAGACTAATGGCCAACGAACATATGAAAAAATGCTCCACATCGCTAATCATCAGGGAAATGCAAATCAAAACCACAATAAGATATCACTTATTTCCAGTGAGAATGGCCTTTATCAAAAAGTCCCAAAACAATAAATGTTGGTGTGGATGCAGAGAGACAGGAACACTCATACACTGCTGGTGGGACTGCAAACTAGTGCAACCTCTGTGGAAAGCAATATGGAGATACCTTAAAGAGATACAAGTAGAATTATCATTTGATCCAGCAATCCCATTTCTGGGCATCTACCCAAAGGATAAAAAGACATTCTATAAAAAAGACATCTGCACTCGAATGTTTATAGCAGCACAATTCACAATTGCAAAGATGTGGAAACAACCCAAGTGCCCATCAATACATGAGTGGGTTAATAAAATGTGGTATATGTACACCATGGAGTTCTACTCAGCCACAAAAAACAATGGTGATACAGCACCTCTTGTACTATCCTCAATAGATCGGGAGCCCATTCTACTAAGTGAAGTATCACAAGAATGGAAAAACAAGCACTGCATGTACTCACCATCAAACTGGTATTAACTGATCAATGCTTAAGTGTATATATAGTAATAACATTCATCATGTGTTGGGCAGATGGAAGGGGAGAGGGGATAGGTATATTTACACCTAATGGGTGTGGTGTGCACTGTCTGAGGAATGGACACTCTTGAAGCTCTGACTCAGGTGGGGCAAAGGCAATATATGTAACCTAAGCATTTGTACCCCTGTAATATGCTGAAATAAAAAATAAAACTAAAATTAAAAAAAGAAAAGATATTAATATTTATTCTCAATCAAATTTGGCCCTGGCACATCTTGCTAGAGTTCTGCTTTCCCATAAGCATGGCTCACTTAAAAATAATTTTTAAAATAATTGTTAAACACAAAAGAATAATATATGTAAGTTATGAGGCAGTTGTCCATTTTTCTCTATTTTTTCCTCTTCAAGAAGTCAGACTGACTCAGAACTGTGGGTGTGGTTTCCAGCCAGTCAGGTTTGTCCTACTGCTGAAAAGAGACTACAGTTTTTTTTCCCCAGGCTCCTCTTATTCCTTTCAGGTTCAGAACTTAGCTGTGGGTGGAACCTGAGCATGGCCTTCCCATTTTTAACATTGAAATACAATATTCATTAGAACAAAAGCTTCTCCTCTGTATTGCTGAGTTCAATACAAGTGGTTTACCTGACCCACATATTACAGCTTCTTTCATATTGCAATGATATTGTAATAGCTCACATTGTACATTGAGGTCAAACTTGGCTATTGATCTATTTAAACATAAATACTACAATTAATTAGAGATGGGCTTGGACTAAAATATTTGACCTTTCCGGGTTCTTGAGAGTAGCATTAGAATAACTTGAGACAAGAGCTAAAGATCCTGAGAAGGACATTTGCTACTCAAGAATATTCTTAACAAATGACTTCATGGGGCTAGAAGGACCTGCTGCATCAGTATTCAGTGTATGCTGTTTTAGCACAAACAGAGAAGCTCAGGATGGCTGTGGGACAGGCTGGCAAGGAAAAGGTTTGTTTCTTGAAATATGTATATGCTGAAGTGAAGAAAGAAATACAGGAACATTTTTCACTTGGCTTCTAGCCTCCTGGAATATCTATCATCTCCCAGTGACAAGTGGTTACACGGGGTGGGAAGATAGAGCTCCATGCCATCCTGAGGGCTTCATTCATATTCCAGTCATCTCACCAGTAATAAGTAATAGACCAAGGCGAACATAGACCACAAGCTTTCACAGAGGCCCCTCAGTCGGTGAGTGGGGGATGGGTATGGGGCCCCCAAGCTCTCCATGCACAGAGGGGCCAGTGTGTATGTTCACTTGGGTGGCACCCCACGAATTTCACTGGGACAAGAGAGAGTTCCACTTTTTCACTGTGGCCAACGAAGCCCCATGTGACGTGGTCCCATCTATCTCTTCCATTCCATCTCACCCCTCCCACCCCAGCTCACCATGTTCAGCTTCATTGGCCTGTTTTTTCTGTACCTTGAGTGTGACCAGGGACTGTGGAACCCCCCTTTGCCAGGTGTTCCTGGCGGGCTCTTCCTCATCATGGCCATCCCCAGGCCTCAGTCCACATATCCTCCTGGTCACCCTCTCTGATGTGTCCTCCCACTCTGCCCCTTTGATTTCCTAATTTTATTTTCCTCACAACACTTTATTCATGAGGTTGTTTCTTGTCTCCTTTCCCTGCTCTTGATGCAAGCCCAAGGAAAACAGAGAACTTGACTGTCCGTATCATCACTGTATTTGGCACATAGTAAGTGCTCAATAAGTATTTTTGGGGGGGTATGAAGAAGAAAATGTTAGAGTTTTGAGAGGTGTGCAGTGAAGATTTCCTTCTCAAGATCTCTTCTTCCTCATTAACTTATTATCAGACAGAATTGACCTTTAAGTCTCCCGAGAGAGACTCTCTCTGTTGCACCTGTTGATATGGCAAAGGTGGGCGACTAGAATAGAACCAGTGGCTCATCTCTCCAGAGATGCAGGCCATCCTGATGATATTTTGGAATCACATCAAGTTCCCAATCCTGTTCATCATGCAGCCAGGGATGAGATACCCAGATCAGAAGGCAAGATTCCTGTGCTCTGGGAGCTTTAACTCAGTCAGTTATTTCTAAGGCTTGAGTCTTAACCCTTAGTGAAGCACACTTGCCTGAGAGGCTCCCTCTCTTGTGTGTATACATTCAGCATAGCAAAAATGCCTTGGCTAAGCTGCTCTTCCTTCAGGAGTATTGGAGTCCAGGTCACATTTCAGGCTAAATTGTGGTTCAAATGCCGGCTCTGCCCCTTATTTGTTTTGTAATCTAAAGCAAGTTACTTAACCTCACTAGACCTTAATTTTCCCAAATTGTGAAATGAGAATAATATAATAAAGTTGTTGTGAGACTTAAGTGAGAAAATAATATAAATAAATGGTATCATGATTATTTACTGAGTTATCTGCCTCCTTTCGTACTTTCTCATCACTCACTTTTAGCTCAGATGTCACCTCCTCGTTGAGGCTTTTCCTGACCTGGGCTAAAATAAATCTCCACCCATGCAACTTTATCCCAGCATCTGTTTTAGCTTTTTAGTAGCAATATCATCAGCAGACAACCTGGTTGTCTCAGATGTTTGTACTTTATAGTGTATATGTACCCAGTAGGATAAGAGCAGGATCCCAGTCTGTCTTGTTTGCTGCTATATTCCCAGTGCTTCGAACAGTGCCTGGCACATAGTGGATGCAATATTAGTGCTTGTTGAATGAATGACCAGATGTTCCAGGTGCTTCACATATGTCACTTCTATTAATCCTGATGATTTAGCAGAATACTGTTGCTATTTTGAAGGTGGTGAAAGTTAAACTGAAATTATCTTAAAAAAAGCTAATAATCCATAATATTTTTGAGTGCTTAGTATAGGTCAGACACTAAGCTGAGGGATTTTAAGTGATTATATCTTTATTAAAGAAGAGAGGCCAATGAAGAAGGTGGGATGAGCCCAAAAGGACATTTGAGGCTGACAATTTCCACTCTGGCTAGATACTAATTTTAAATGTAAATTACTTCTTAAGATGAGGTCCAAGCTTTCTTTTAACCCACAATGCTCTGAAACACCATTTCTACCTATATGGCAATTATTTTAACTGCAACACAATTGGAAAGTATGGCAGTTGCAATTGGTGGTAGAAGAAACCCACCTATGGGGTTTTAACATCCATTGTTTTTTCAGCTATCAGAAAGTCTAGGGTAGACAGGCCAGCCTGTTCTGCAGCTGGGCAATGCCAGCATGTCTCAGTCTCCTAGTTTTCTACTCTTTCCCCTTGGCATTGGCTTCTTCTTCATATTTGCTGCTTCATGGTCGCAGGGTGGTTGCTACACCTCCAGGATTCACACTCACATTCTGGTAGCCTCACACTACCAGGCTAAAGAATTGAGGTTTTGGTTGGGCAGTTTACCACCCATGGAAGAAAATGAAAGCAGCTATTGGGTAGACAACCACTAAAATGGTTAGGCATCAGCTGACAAGATGATCAATTACTTTTTAATAAACATATCAGATAATCAGAGATCAAAATGAGTTAGGGCAATAATATTTAGTCTTTGGTGCTTCACAATACCATAGAATCAATTTGCATTGAGTCCCACAAAATACTTAGAGTTCTTTGAATATGTTAATAAATGCCCTTTGAATAAGACACTCTCATATATTTGGAGGAATGAAAGCAAGCTTTAACGGTTTTCTGAAAATTTGACTGATTCATCTATGATTCAGACGTATCTTGCCCACCCACAAGGGCCAGCCAACATCCAAATCTCAACATGAAGGATATCACCTACAGTTGATTCCTCTCTACTCTAAAGAGAGTAGGAGCCAGGCTCTGTGGTGCATGCCTGCAGTCCCAGCTATTTGAGAGGCTGAGGTGGGAGGATTACTTGAGCTTGGGAGTTTGAGACCAGCCTGGGCAATAGCTAGACTCCATCTCAAAATATAAATAAATAAGTAAAGGAAGTAGAGATGGGAACTAACATCCACTGAGTGTTAGCAGATGCTGTAAATTGTATTCCCAGTAGCTCTTTCTGTTCCTTCTTCCCTGCCATATAATCCCAGTTTGTTCAGTTACTGAATTAGAGTTAGTTTCAGGTGTGCAGGTCTGCACCCCAGCTTCAAGGCATGATTACCTTTGGTGTAGATCAGTCATGGCAAACTCCTTATCACTTGGCAATAAATGCTCTGCAGGGGATGGGAGGGTGTTGCCCAGTTCTGACAATGAGCAGTAAGGGGAATTTGGTGATGGTGATAGCAGTGGGGCAGGGGGTAATTCCCTTCCTTATGATAATCTACAGGTCACATTTGACAGTTTACTTTAAAAGTAAACAGGCTTCCAAACTAATCCACCTTGCGGAGGTCTTATGATTCATGGAAATATCCTGTCCCTGTGTAAAAAAATCTTATCCCAGAATAAAGAATCTTATCTGAGTTCCTCATATTTTTGACATACTGATTAATGTATGACCTACTACGTGGAAAAGGATGCTGATTTGTTTCTGAATCCTGCAGTTTTGCTAATTTGTTTCTGAATGATGAAGTTCTACTGATTGTCTTGCAAGTAAACATTGTAGCCAATGATTGTAATTTCCTTATTGTACCTTCCAATGAAAAAAGACAACTCTGATATGATGAGACCTGCTCCCTTTTCCTAAATTTTCTTGCAAAAGGCTTCCAACTTGTAACAGACCATGGAATACTTCCAAATTTGTTGGTATGTCTTCCCAGCTGAATCCTTACATTTAGCTTCCAATAAACCTTTATGAAGTTATTTCTGACTCAACAGCCTTAATTTCTGTCAACATTTTATAGACAAAAACTCTTAAGAAGAAAGTGCTTTTTCTTTTAGCTTTAAAGGCAGATGTGTCCTTGGAGCTGTGCAGCCATCTTGGAAGACATCAGTCCTGACATTGTTGAATTGCTGAACCAATCCAGGCAACTACCTACCTCTGGAATTCTTGCAATGTGATGAAAGTACACCACTATTTAAAACACTGGAGTTTGTACTCCGTAAATATAGACAATTATTATTTTCCAATTAAAAA
This sequence comes from Avahi laniger, assembly GCA_963575035.1. NCBI lineage: Eukaryota > Metazoa > Chordata > Mammalia > Primates > Indriidae > Avahi > Avahi laniger. Next base: position 33,633 of record CAUYSK010052385.1, read on the forward strand.
TAAAACAAAAAATTGGAGTTTTTTTTTCAATCCCATTACTTGTAGCTAAACACAATTCTAACTCAGATACATACTCTACATATCTGGCACTTGGGGCTTTTTCTTGCCAAGTTCTACACTTTCTGGTTGTGTATTTGACTTCAGTTTCCAATTCTGTAAAGCAAGGTTAATAAAAGCACCTACCTTAAGCAGTCCATGCAAAGAGCTCATTGCTCATCCTGTCATATTGGAAGCTGTCAGAGGTGTTAGCTACTGTTATTAGTCAAAAGCATTTGCTTTTAAAATATTTTGAGAACTATATGAAGCTGAGTAGTGATAAAGGAAAAAGAGTGAGAAAGACAGCAGTGGAACCACTGGTGGCAAGAAGACAAAGGGGCTGGAAATGTAGAGTAGGAAACACTATGAGATTGGAATAGCTGCTGAATCTGACTTGGAAGGCCCTGGGTTGAAATGAGGGAGCAGAATGGCAGAGGTGAGGGAGAGAGTTGCGTTGTGAGCATGTCAGACAGAGCTACAAAACTGCAAAATAAGCAAAAGAAGGCATATGCACATGATGCTGTTTGATGGGGATGGCATCAGAAAAGAATGTAATTGCTACAGTCAATTAGAACTTGGGATAAATGTCTGAATATTCTTGCTATACTTCGCTTTCAAAGAGCTCTATTTATGGTTGATAGAATGGAATGTGGCTTAAAACAAAACAAGAAAGAAAAAAAAACAGAATTCAAAGACAAAGAGAGAAAGGAGGCCAAGACTGACATGAAAGAGATGGCCCTGACATCAGCATGGTGGAGAAGAGGACTCCCAGAGCCTTTGAATCATTCCTTGTGGATGTTCTGTTCAGCCAACAGAGTTAACTTTCCCTGATCAGAATTTCTCAGAGAATCCTACTCACCTCCAGGTTCTCACACAGAGTGCAATGCATCATCACAAATTGATCTTTCCCAATCTTGGGGTATTCCCTCAAACCACAAAGCAGTAAGTGTGTTCTTCTTAAAGATGGCCAGACGAAAGCCTTCCTGCACCAGCAGAAAGGGTGCTGATGATAATGCTGGCCTCTTTCACTCTAGGGCTCTCAGCATAAACACCCAGCAGATCTCAGACGTGAATCAAAAGTGTAACCCATCTAGGCAGTTGGGACTACCCCAGTTCTGAGCTGTCTTGGATGCTGGATGTACATGTCAACTGTATTCTACCATGGAAATCCTTAGGGAAAGCTGGTCTCTTGGAACTGAGAGTCACGTGTGAGGGTTTACATGGTTTTGAGTCTTCCTCACATGCTTGGTGACTGGACAGACTCCTGTTGTCACTAAAGTATCCTTAAGACTGTATATTATGATCTGTAGATGTTAGTCTCTCCTTTTGTTTCCGATCCCTCTGTGGGAATAAACACAGGAATTTATGGGACTTTTGTAGGCCAGGAATATTTCATGCTGAAATGAGCCCAGCTTTTATATATAGCAGATAGCGTGGATGCATATATGTATACACATGTGTATGTGTGTGTGTGGGGGGGTCCAACTGTCCATCTTCTCTCACCTGGATTATTGCTACAGTCTATGGTCTCCTTGACTCTGTTCTTCCCCTCTAAATCCATCCTTCACATTGTAGTCAGAATGAGCTTCCTGAAATGTAAATCTGAGTAATAGTCTCTCCCTTGCTTACAGCCCTTCAAAGTCTTGCCTATGAAATGAAGTTCAAGCTCTGTAACATGGTCTGTCAGTCAGATGACCTTCACCCTGGTTTGCCCAGGATAGGCTGTTTCATGCGTGTTATCCAAACATATTTATTACCAGTATCTTCTTTCACTCTCAAAAGTGGTTAAATTTGGAAGATATATATGGTAGAAGATAAATTCTGTGTACAACCTGTGTATAGGGCCCCAAATTTTCTAGCCCTGGTTGTCCCCACTCCACCTTTCTATTCCATGCTCCAGCAGTGCAAAGCACTTTCAGGTCTCTGAATTTTCTGTATTTCCTCCTGCCTAGGATGTGTACTCTTTCCTGCCTAAAACATATCCTCCCATCCAACCACATCCACTTGGCTAATTCCTACTCATCTCCAGAAGTCACTCACTCTGGGAAGCTTTTCTGAAGCCCCAATTCCCTTAGAATTAGATGTCCTTCCTTTGGCCTCCCATAGTACCCTAGACTTTCCTATCCTCAGCTAATCACACCACTCTGAGATTGCCTGCTGTGGGGCAAGACTCTATTATCCCTCTCAGTTAATCATTGGCTTCTCCATAAGGATGATTTATCCTTGCCAGATGCCTTGCAGGGTTTCATGAGGGAGGGCCCTTGTCTGCCCCAGTGATGTTGAGCTTGGCCATGTGCCTTACCGTGGCCAACAGCAGAGAGTACAATGTACATTAGGTCTGATGGAAGCTTTATGAGCCTCAGTGTGTCTTCACCAGCCCCTTTGCTTTTCCTTGGCCATGAGAACAGCATATACCATGTAAAAGTTTCTTCTTCAGCCTGAATCTCACAATAAAAAGAGATGTGGGCAAAGTCACATAAAATGAATGAAAAAAGCAGTTGTGATTGTAAGCCACCTGCAATTTGGAGTTTTTACTGCAGGATAACCCAGTAGCCCAGGAAAGGTTGGCTGCTCTGTGCAATCATCTTTATTTTTCGGTAAACAGCATGAGGTCAGGGGGCATGTCCATGTAATTCACTCTTGTTTCAACAGTTCAAAAGCAACACCCAGAACTGTTCATTCCTCATTAAGTTTTGTTCTGTGACAGTATGCATATGTAGCTTTTGCTTTCTTAAATACTAGATTGAATACCAATGTTGCCAAGGTCCAGATTGGTTACATCTTTAGGAAACATCATGCTTCCCACACAAACATTCCCACTTACTACTTAATTTGATTTTCACACACGAGTCTGTAAAATAAAGAGGCATCATCATTTTGAAAATGAGAGAACTGATGTCAGACTTTTAGGTCTAAGATCACACAGTTATTTAACAAAGAAAAAATGGAAGATCTCACTTTCTGGCACCCAGTTCTGAGTTCTTTTCCATCTTGTCCTTGAACCTAATCCCAGAGAAGACAGAAAATAAATATTCCTCTTTACCCAAAGCCTTCTTAGTGTCAGCTTTCGTCAGCTCACTGCAACCATCCTTATGGGGAGACATGTTGACACCCATCATCCCCTTTCTTTGGTATTAAGAGGGAAGTTAGCCAAAATGTCTTCTATGTTTTTAAAAGAGACCATTTAAAGAATAGAAAGAAAGACAGAATCACTCAAATTTAGTTCCTGTCTGGTCTTTGTAGATCTCAGGTACAAATTCTGAGCTCCCACAGAGTGAATGAGGTTTTTTGTTCTACACAAAGGTTGTGTTCAAGAGAACAGGTTCCAGTCTGGCTCACCAACCCAAATTCTCTTAAAATTTCAATAAAGAGTAGCTCTGATTTTTGGTAGTTTATTTAAGTCAAAGCTAATACTTAAATGTTACATCTTCCCACAGCCACAAATATTTATTGATCACTTCTGTGCACAAGGCACTGTGCTAGAGGGAGTCAAGTTAATTTTAAGTGCTTCCTAATTGCCCTCTGGGTGGCTGAGGTTAAGGTAATTCTTAATCAAAACATTTGCATCTGTCTTTACTGAGAAAAAAGTAAGGGCAGTGCTTCTCTACTTGGCTGCACATTGAAATCGCCTAGTGAGATTCTAAAAATAGTAGTGCCTGAGTCTCACCTCCTGTGTTCTCATTTAATTGGTCTGGGATGTGGCCTGGACATTGGGATTTTTAAAAGTTCACCAGTGGATCTTCCATGCAGCCAAGGTTACAAAGGTGACACTGCATTCAGGATAGTCTATCCCCAAATTGTTTCTTGTAGGGTAGTGATCAGAATCATTAGCTCCAACAATGTTGAGTTCTAAGATCCTTCTGATGTAATTCAGCTGGATTTGAGATAGGCTGGTGGAGGTGGGGAGAAACCCCACAAAGGGTGTTCGGGAGATCTGGGCTCCAGATCCGGCTCTCTTCTGTGAAATGTGATTTATTGCTCTGGATCTCAGCCCCCTGGTCTGAGAAATAAAGGAATTAGACCACATCGGTGGTTTCCAAACTTTTATCTTCAATGACTACCTTTAAAAGCCCCTCTTCTCAAGTGGATATGTTTTTATAAAAAAATCTTTATCTATCAAATGTCACTTATTAAGTGTGAATTAATCCCCCAATTAAATAAATTGGAGATATTGTCAGAAGTTCACAGAAGCGGCTTAAATCCTACTCCACACCACTTTTCTTCTCCACATTTTGACCAATCCTGTGTAAATTCAAAGTATGAAGTTTAGTGGGCATGAAATGTTATCCTTTATTTATCTTAGATAACATGGCTGGGATGCTCACTGGGGCTGGGCATGGCTGGACCGTCCTCACTTACCCCTCCACTGCCACCCCAGCCTCAGCCAGTGACCACCAGGGAAGACCAAGGACAGCAGGGCTGGGTTACTTATCTCTGGGGGTAAACACAGGCAGCTCCAGAAAGGAAGCTGTGACAAGAGAATGCGCTCCCAATGAGACAACATTTAACACACTAACCCTGCCCAGCAGAAAGACCAGGCCCCAAAACAGGACCTTCGGGCTCTTGCTGATGTCATCAAACAGACCCCACTTTCTCTTTCTGTGGAGAGGCGTAAGTGAGGGGATGTGAGGAGGGGTGAAAGCTGCCTCCACAGCTTTCTGTAGAAGAGCCAAAGTTAGCAGAAGTTCCTTTCTCTGAGGACAAGACAAGAATGTGGGAAGAAAAAAAAAGAATAGACTCCTGTGGTAATCACTGCCCATCAGATTATCTGATTAATGCAAAGCTGCCAGTGTTACTGTCAAACAAACGATGTTTAAGCCCAAAGCAAAGAAAACTGGTGCATTAGTCCCTCAGTTTTATTGAGGATGAATGTTGATTTTTGTTAGGCTTTTTAAAACAATGAGGATGGCTTATAGATCCCATGGCTAGCTTTAAAATTAGGAGATAGAAACGGATGGTTTGGCCTTCTTAATTAGACAGTTCTAAGATTCTTTTAACACTAAAAAAAAATTCAGTAATTCAAAAAATATAAATAGAATGGAGAGGTTTTTTTAAAAATTCTTGATGGTGGTAAAGAGGGACCAAAATTAAAGAAACACTGTAGAATTTTGTTTTAACCAATACACATGCTTTGAAAGTACTCAAAACCACCTTATGGGATTATGAGAGGTGACTTTTTAGGAACTAGAGCTGTGCATTGTTTTAGACAGAACACTCAGAGAATTGTCTTGCAGAAAAAGCACTCTGTTTTAGCTGAAATCTTTTTGTCTGCTCATCTTAAACAACTGGAGTAGCTGTTGAAAAAACCAAAATTATGCATTAAATAATATTTTTATACTATGTAAACTTTTGATTACTTAATGGCTAATTATTTCATTTGAGGAATAGCAAGATCTCTTGCTTCCCTCAAACCTTATCTGGCTGTTGTCTTTTAAATATTATGAGGCTTCACAATTTTAGGGGTGTAGGGGTATAAATCTTACAAGAGACTAGATGAATCCATGTCGGTATCTATGGGCATCTCTACCGCAAGTGCACCTGGCAGGTAAAGCACACGCATGGTGGTGGAATGGGGCCCATATGTCAATTTTCCACCCATGCTTGACCTCTCTTCTTCCTCCAACTGCCCTACTTATACATATATGGAATCGGTCCTTCATGCTACATGACCAAGCTACAATTGATCAGACCAAGGGTAGGCAGCTAACTAAAGGGAATCAAAACATTGGTTGGGTTAAACCAGATTTTTCCTTACAATTTAAAGGAAGAGATACAGAGATAGTAATGAAAGAGTGATGTACTCTAGATCCCAAAAGTCACAAAGAGTTAGGGCCAACGTTGTCTCCAGTCTAAGTCAAAGTGTGAGCTGACATCAGGGGTAAGCAGAAACTATGAGCCCTGCAGACAAAGGCAGCATGCAAGAGAAGGGAGCTTCTGCACAGAAGGGCACAGATGAGAGGCTGACTATGTAGCCCCAGAAAGAGTAAGCAAGAGCTGCAACATAAAGACTTACCAGTATAGCTAGGCTTACTATATTTTAAACTCTATAAGATTTGTCTTAATCTGTATCATTTCCATAACTCTTTTTTTTACTGGATCTAATTTGAATGAGTTGCTGTCTTGCAAGCAAAGCAACTTGAGTAGAACTGGCTTTGTTAAAATGTTTAGTGGGGAAGAAATTCTAATTGTTACCTATCTCACTGTGTGAAGACTATCTGGGGTTTCAATGTTTTTACCCCTCTCACCCTTCCTCCTGCAACTACCCCTGGCCTGCATTCTCTGTTGCTTTGGATAAGTAAGGAATGGTTTAAGTAAAACATACCAACCTGTTTCTCTGTAAAACTACAACACTGGTCCCTATAAAATGCTCAAAGCAAAAAAGAGTTTTGTGAATCAATAATTTGGGCAGTGCTATATAAGTCTTTCTTGGAGTTCAAAATTCACATTCAAATATTAAAGGCCTGAGAAATGAGGAAATATTTTTGTTTCCTTATCTAATGAGTTATAGGGTATCTCTAGCACATAGGTATAATAGATAGCTACGTCTGCCTCACCTATAGGCCATGTGACTGAACAAATATTTAACAATCCACTACGTGCTCAGAATAAGAAAATATCTCATGCCCTGAGGAGACACATACACACTATCAGCTGTTATAGGCATCAAATTCATTCCTCAAACTTTCATTGAATCTCATTATGAATCCTATAAGTGATTTGTCAAAAATTCTATTGGAATGCAGAGCACTGTGAGGGTTATTTTGACTGGAGAGTTGAGGAAACCTTCACAGAGGTGAGAGTAAGCAGCGAAAATGGTGTCGTGTGTCAAGTATACCATGTTATCCAAAGTGTGTTCTGTGGAACACTACTTCCATGAGATGTAACCATGTATAAATAAATAGGTGGATAGATTATAGATAGATACATAGACAGACAAATAGATTCATGGATAAATAAATTTCAGAAATGCTAGGTTTAACAACACTCACAATTTCTTCAATATAAGCCTTTTCAGGAAATTTCATGTTCAAATGTGAATTTTGAATCTCCAAGAAAGATTTACATTATATAGCATTGCCCAAATTATTGGTTTATAAGACTCTTTTTTCCTTTGAGCATTTTACAGGGACCAGTATTTTGCAGGTACACATGGGAAAATTGTATTCTGCTCATTTCTGGTTATTTCTTACTCCTGTTGTCTAGAATAGTTAGAATATGGTTATCATTTTGGAGTCATGATGACATTTTTAATATCAAGACTTGCTTACAAATTCCTGAAAGAATCTATCAATAGTTCTTCACAAAATTTCTGTTTTATTTTAATAAAAAATTGACCCCATCTGACCTAAATAAAAAGATGCCTTCCCCCGATTTTTGGATCATCTTCTTTTATCAAGTTGCTGAAACTTTGTCAAAATCGCATTTCAAGGACAGCAGGCAAGACGTAAGGCCCCATAAACCTCGGAGGCCTGGGCCATGTCACTGTGCAGAAGTATTAGAGTGAGGATTGCACGTGCCTCCCTGCCTGCCTGTGCAGTCAGGCTGCCATTAGCATTCTGAGGTTAATCCCATGATCACACAACTGGCTCCAGTTCCCTGCATCCTGGGTGATGTTTGTTCAGCACAGATGAGAGAAAGTTCTTGCCTCAGAGCCAATAGCAATTCAAAGCCCTGACTGTCTTGTGTCTCAGCATGCTTAAATCCAGCTGCTTGATCTGAATCTTTAGTGCTTTTCACTATTGTGTTTGTTTTTCTTCTTGCTAATTTATGAGCAATGAAATGACCTCCTCAAAAGCCTTCATTTGAGAGCTTATTAAAATTCTAGGAAGTCTTTCATTTGCTTGTTCCTTTACAGGCATTTAATTTGCATGGTCCAACATAGTAAGAGGGTTAAGGACAACATGGAACTACTTCACACAGCATTTTACTCCTAACCATTGCTACTACACAGATCGAATCAGCTATGTGGGCCCACGATGCCACTGGCCATCAGGCTTTTTGTCTTTTCTGTCATATTTTATGTCAGTTATTAAAGAGAACACTACACACAGAAAAATCACTTGTTATGACTTTTTTTCCTATCACACATTACAGAAGTGGAAAAAAAGGTTAATAAGGCAACCTCTGTAGCAGCCTCCTCAGCTATTTGATTCTGATCAAACATTAAAAGTTTTTACTTTATAGTTTTCAGATCTTTCATAAGGTTGGCTAAAGCTACTAAACAGATTTTTTGTTTGTTTTTTTTTTTGTAAAATTGAAAAACACAACCCTTTGACACCTAAACAGTTTTGCCTCCCTGTAAATTACAAGTTTTCTTTCCAACATTGCTAATTTATTCTTCTTCAGAATATCCTGTTCTTGTTTTAGAACTTCCACTTCTTGTTTCACAGATGTAATTCTTTCCTTTATCTCACTGGAGATTTTAAATCTAATTATTTTAAATTCCCATTGTGGCTGCTTTAACTCTGTTTCTTTCTGTGTATTTTCTTTTACTTATTTTTTTTTTTATCTATCCTCTCTTATTACATTGACTTTCTTCAAATCCTGCTTGTACACACATTTTTTTTTTTGAAATAGTTTTCTCCAGTGGCCACCGGGATGGAAAATTCTCGCTGCTGTTACTTAAGCTTGATATTTTTTCACAGAGATCCTGTTAGTTTCTGGTTCACTGACACGCCCTTATCGTGTTTAGCAGAGTGTGAGAACATATGTCACAGTGAGTGCTCAGTCCACCACCTTGTACTAAAAACAAGAGTTATTTTATGCATGTCCTTACTTCCCTGGGAAATATTGTGTAGAATCTTTTTAAATTAAATTCAGGGCTCTCCTGAATTTAATTCAGATTCAATAGTCAGTCACCTTTCAGGTTGGATTTTTGCCATGGCATTCATTCACATTTCAAACATCTATTTATTGAATTTGCTATGTGTTTTAGAGTCATTGTTAGTTACCAACTCTCACTTCCACACTAACTAGGATATGAGGCCTTGAGCTCATTGAATTTCAATTCCCTCATCAGTGAAACTGGGAGGATAATTCCCACCTTATGTGGTTAACATAAGGATGAGTCATATATGCAAAACAACTAACGGAGTGCTTGGTACACAGTAATTATTCAGAAAAATAAAGAAAAAAAGACTATGTCTTTTTTACCCACATATTAACCAATTCTAGTGCTCTTTATTTTTTGTATTTGTAGATTTCCATCTGGTATGATTTTCTTTCTGTCTGAGGATTACTTTTGACATTTTTTATTGAGCCTATCTGCTTGCAAAGAACTCTTTTAAGCTCTTATATATATGAAAAAGTCTGTATTTCACATTAATTTATCAAAGATATTATTGGTGGATATAAGATTCTAGATTGAATTTTTTTTCCAGTACTTACAGATGTTGATTCACTGTTGTCTGGTCTGCATTATTTCTAATAAGAAGTTTGCTGTCATTCTTATCTACATTCCTTTTTATACAATATTTCTTTTTTCCTCTGGCTGTTTTCAAATTCTCTCTTTATCACTGTTCTAAAACAATTTGATTATTAGGTGTTGGTGTTCACCTCTTCAAGTCTTTTGGGTTTGAAAGTTATCTGAGCTTCTTGGATCTACAGGCTTATGGTTTATAATTCAGAAATTTTTCATCCATTATTTCTTCAAATACTTTTTTAACTTCTACAGCTCCTTCAGGGACTCCAATTACATGTTTTTCAGGTTCCTTGAAGTTATACCACTGATTACTGATGCTCTATTCATTTTATGTAAGTCTTCTGTTTCCCCATGTTTCATTTTGGACAGTTTCTATTGCTATGTTTTCAAGTTTACTAATCTTTATTTTAGCAACATTTAACCTGCTGTCAATTCTGCTCAGTGTATTTTACATGTCAGACATTGCAGTTTTAATCTGTATAAATTCAATTTATATCACCTAGGGATTTAAAGAAGTATAAGACAAAATTCTTATCTTTGTATGCACTCTTCATTTTTTATCCATTTGCACATCTCTGCATTTTTATATTCTGCTTTCTTTTTAAATCAGTAATTTTATCCTTTCCAATACATTTTTCTATGTTTTCTTTTAGTTTTTGGAAAAATTATTTTTAATATTTGCATATTCTTTCATTCATTGGATTCATCTAATTCACTTATTGCTCTACTAATTTTTACTAATTTTTTAGTAATTTGGTTGTTTGCAATTTTCTCTGCTGTAGATAAAACCAAAATGTAATATTATTTGTGTGTGTGTGTGTGTGTGTGTGTGTGTGTGAGCGTGTGTGTGTGTTAAGAAATCATGAAATGTGCTTCCTCTGCAATTTTCAGCAAGGAGGCAAACCTTAAAAATGTTATAAAGTCAGAGCTCCATTTGTGTTCTCTGCAATTTTCTTCCTTTATTTCCTCCTTCCAGTCTCTCTCTGTCTCTCTCTCTCTTTTTTTCTCTTTCTCTCTCTCTCTCTCTTGCTCTCTCTCCCTTCCTCTTTCTCTTTTTTCCTTCCTCCCAACAAGTACTTATGGAACACCCTCTGTGTTCTAGGTGCTGTGCTGCTACATGCGGTACCCTTGTGGACAAAAGCCAAGATTCTTGGCTCAAAGGGACTTGTGGTCAAATAGGGGGCAGACAGAAAAATCAGTGAGTAAAAACAATATATAATAAGTGCTCTGACAGGAGAAGTTCATTTGAAGAATTCAAATAGCATCGGTGCACACAAATTTCACACATCTCTCACAAAAGAGTAAGAAACAGAAGAAAGGAATAGGCACTCTGACTAGTCTCTCTTTGCCGGTGATGTGGTGCAGAAACATGTGCGGAATGTGGTATCTAACAGGCCTGGGTTTAAGACCAGACTCTTACTCCCTGGGTAAGCCGGGACAAGTTATTTAACTTTTCTCTGTCTGACTTTTAACATCTAAATAGGAGTCATATGCATTCTATGGGTGTTATGAGAATTATATATGAGGATAACATATGTAAACTGCAAGGCACATGGGAGGTGCTTGAAAAATAGTAGCTATTGTTATATTATTATTAATAGCTGTTTGACATTGGGCAAGACAACCCACTGGACTTCAGTTTACTTATCTTTAATATAATTATTTGGAAGGTCCATTTCTAAAGTTCTGCAGAGACAATGAGTTTGCACAAATGCCTAGCATGGGTCTATCTTCTCCATTCTCTGTTACACACTGGGGAGTTTTTCAGAACTTTTTTTGAGCCAAGTAGTTCTCCTTTCTTATCCTTGCTCTGGTTCTGAGCTGAGGCTATTCTGAAATTAATTGGGGATTCTTTTTTATCTGGTCATCATCAAGAAACGACTCATTGGCCAGATGTCCCCCTAACGACCACTAAAAAGCCTGGCACGAGTCTTGGCTAGCAGTTCAGGCTCTGATTTGAAACAAATAAACTGAAATTTTATGTCAAGGGGGAGAAACTAACATACTAAATAAAGAAAGAAAAATATCCAAACATCAAACATTTCCCCTAACAGAAGATATAGAGAGTATTTCAGGTCATCTCTAGTAAGAATACAGAAAATAAGTTAGATTTTTAAAATTTTCTATTTTTCAGAAGTAGCTACTTTTAAACTTTCAGAAAATGAAAACTTCTGTGCACTCCTAAGCATAAGGTCCTTCTCCTGTGAAATATTCTGGTGGTCAAGAAAGCACAGAGACACACAGAACAGTTCTAAATTGTGTTGAGACAATCCTTGACTGGGAGCCATCCCTTTCTGGCTGCTAAACATTGAAGCAAAGCTCTTCCCCATCATTTCTTTCTTGCAAGTGTATTTTCCTATTTCCTAATCCTGTGCTCTATAGTTTACAAATTCCAGGTGTTTTGCCTGCAGTATTGAGAACAGTAGACCCTGGGGAGTACTTTATGACTCATCAAGACCAACCTCTTTGCTTTACAGATAAGGAAGCTAAAGCCCAAGTTTAAAAATAATAATAATGCTCAGCGCATGTGAATGAAGAGAAAGATGAAGGAGCAAATGAAAAATGAAATGTTCCTAAACCATCAATCATGCTCAAAATGGTCTGTTTGTGAGCTGTTGGATTCACGCTGCTGTTAGAAGAAAATGGGATCACTTTTAATCATTTTAGATCAATATCATATGTCAGACCCAACATCACTTGTTGCTAATTGTTTTTCAACTTCTAGAGCTGAGATTCAAGATCTTTAACACAGCATGCTAGCCAACTTTACTGATAGATTTTTTAAAAGTGACCTTACAAACTTTTTAAAAATTTGCCTTAGGTAACATTGCTGAAAATGAGGCAAACTGACATCACATACATGTTGATATGATGCATTAAGATGGACATAATTCCATTTATGTAGAATTCCTGCTCAAAATGTACAATCCGAATCTAATCATGAAGAAATATCAGACAAACCCATATTGAGGGATAATATACAAAACAACTCACCTGTGGTCTTCAAAAATGCCAATGTCATAAAAGACAAAATATTAAAAGCCTGAGGAATTATTTCTGATTAAAGGAGACTAGAGAGACATGATAACTAAATGCAATGTACGATTCATGATTAGACCTTGGGCTGGAAAAAATATCATGAAGGACATTATTGGGACGTGTATTAGTCAGCTCTGGCTGCCTTAACAAAATACCACAAGCTGGGTGGCTTGAACAATAGAAATTTATTTTCTCACTGTTCTGGCATTTGGAAATCAAAGATCAGAGTGCCAACATGGCCTGGTCTGGTGAAGACTCTCTTGCTGACTTGCAAATAGCACATTTTGGCTGTGTCTTTGCCTGTCAGGAAGGGACAGAGCAAGCTCCCCAGTGTTGCCTTTTATAAGGGCACTGATCCCATCTGACCAGGGCCCTATCTTCATGTACTCGTCTATACCTAATTTCCTCCCATGGCCCCCTCTCCAAACACCCTCACATTGGGGTTAGGGCTTCAGCATATGACCTGGGGGAGGGGGACATAAGTCAGTCCACAAATCAGTCTAATATGGGCTAAGTTTACATAGTAATATTGCATCAATGTTAAATATTTTGAATTTGATAATACCAAATATATAATTTGGTTATATAAAAGAACACTCTTCTTAGCTAATACACATTAAAGTATTTAGGGACAAAGGAGCTTATTGCATGCAATTAATTTCAAACAGTTAAGAAAAACAATTCTATAGTGTGTATGTTGTAGACAGAGAAGGACAGAGAATAATAAAATGGGGCAAAATGTTAACAATTGGTGAAGATATGTAAAAGGTATGCAAAAGTTCTTCATACTAAAATTGATATTATCTCAAAATAAAAGTTTTTAAATATTTACTTAAAGCTCATCATATCTTTTCAGGGTAGGCTGGGGAGCAGAGTGCAGGAATGAAAAGACACACACATATGCACATGGAGACACCAACTTGTGTCCTGATACATTACCAGCTTGTATTCTGATACATTATCAAGAGCAGAAATTGGGGCAGGGGGTGACACAAGAGTGATGTCAGTCCCTATACTCTTGGACAGATGATTGTGTAGTGGCTGATTTGCAAACAGACTCTCTCCAATTTTATTTCAAATAGTATTTCAAATTACCTGCTAGTATATCCACAAACCAAATGGACAAAATGGCCTCTTTGTTAAATTCCCCATCCTTTCAAAAGGGTCATATGTAACTGATGCCTTCAGTACTATGTGTCATGTGCCAGGCAAATACCAACTCATAAAAGTGTCCTAAGGCATTAATTATCACAGCTAAGGAGAGTAAAGACAGCGGCTCCTGCTAATTGTCAAAATCCCCTCTGTGACTGCACACTGCCACACACACAGTTGGAGCTTAAGAAACACGAATTGGTGATGAAAGTTGCCATTCTTCTTCCTTTGCAGGCAGCAGCAATGATTAAGTTGGGGGGACACATCAAAACCCCCCCTGTGCCTGCTCAGGCACAAACACCGCAGCAGAACTTGGATCCCAAGCAAGTGGCGGATGCCCTGCAATAGCGATCAGCAATTCTGTTTGATTTAGGAAGTGCTAATCAATAACAAGTCCAACTTGGAAAGCGGCACTAGCTTAATCATTTTGCATCTGGTATCCAGGACTGACACACCCCAGCTGGAAGGGAGGGAGAGGGGCGGGGGAGAGGGAAGGAGAAGTGGGGCTTAGGTGGGGGAAGAGGGACATGGGAAACAAGTTCATGAAAACCGAGTAAACCTTTCTGGAGTTAAAAATCGTTTCAACTTTCAAAGACGAAATCTCACCCCCAAGTGAAAGACATGACATAAATGCAAAGGCAAGTGAAGATAAACAAAAGGCCCCACTCAGATGTTCCCGAGGTGATCCGTCATTGTCAAGGAATTCTTTACACATCATAATGATTCCGAGCACCCTGCCAGCTTGTCTCACATACTATTTCTATATCTTATAGAATTTTTTTTCTTTTCTCCAGTAAACAGCAATTTACAACACAAGATTTGACTGTAATTTTCATCAAACTGCAACTTGTGCACGTTTGTGAAAGAAGCATTATTACTTAAATTCAGCGGTAATGCTCTTTTACCTTCAAGGGCTGCTCCCTTGATACATCCTGTCAGCTGAGGGCGGCAAAATAACAATTAGCTTGCAAGTCTATCCATTTAAATTAAAAATAAAATGCAGAGGGATTGCATGCAGGGTGTGTTCAAGGTGGGTCCAACCCTCCTCCTAGACCCAGGGCCCAGGAGGCTGGACTCCGGGTACCGGCGATGGAGGGGAGGAGGAAGGATGCAAACCCGGCTCACGGGCTGCAGCTGTGGCCATCCCCATGGAGGCAAATCTGCAGCTGGAATAGATAGAGACTGAGGGTCCACCTGGCCATCCATCTGAAGAAGCTAGGCACTGGCAGAGACGCAGGACGGGGTGAGACAAACGGATGGAAAATGAGAACAGGAGACCCTGGCAAGAGGATTCTGAACAAAAGGCCAGTGGTAGAGCCTGGACTGGTTTCCTGAGCCTTTGGGTCTCCCAGGGCTCATACCATCAGATGCCTCTGACAACCGCTGAAAGGAGAGGGGCAGAAGGGAGGCAGGGAGAGTTTTTAAGGGCCCTGAGGAAGCCAGGATTAGGATAAAGGGAAAATATTGAACTGGCTTTCTTGGCTACTTCAGTATTAACATTTGGAGGCTAACTAATTTCTTTTTATGAAAATAAAAATGGACCCATTTACATAGTGATGATTCTTTTGGCGATTTTCTTGTGTTTTGGTCAGGTTGTTTTCTTGATTTATTGTTTTTCCCAAAATCAATGCCTTTCATGAATGAAAAGAAGACCTAAACAAGTAGAAGCAACACTGAGATATCACTGTGCACCCATCACATGAATATAAACTAGTTCCCCATTGGAGAGCACTCTGGCGGTTGCTAGTACGACTGGTTTACCAAGTTACACTAGTTTATTGAACAGTCTAGTCTCACTGGGTTATAAATACGATGTGATTTTATTCTCTTTGACAAATACCCTAACTACACTACATTGAGCCTCCCTGCTGGCTAAGGAACATGCTCCCTTAATAACCTTTGGCCAAATTCTCCAGCTTTTATCCACCTTTGCTTATTGATGTGTTTAAAATTCAGGCCTGATTGTTTTAAAGCTTCGACCTCTTATCTGATGCAAAGCTCCTCTGCACCTCCCTCTCAGCTGAAGCTATTGCTAGGGCTCTCTGACCAGGTGGAGATGGATTCACAGCCAGTAGACTCTCAGATACCACCTTTCTGTGTCCCTTCTTCCTCCCCTTAAGTTGGGTGGGAAAGAGGAAACGGAAAATGGCCAAGTTCTTTCTTGTGTGATTGAGTGAGGGTTCAGTCTTCTCTCTGCAGACTGCTCTCTGTGGTGTTTGATGCTTCTCTGGACATGCCAATGAGCTGAAGAAGAATGATTCTGACAGATAGTCAGAAAACCTTTATCAGTGATTGTCTTTGGTCTTCCTCTCTTGGCTTTCAAGGAGGGGGGATATCGTGGTCATGTGAAGAGAGGGAATATCCTCTCTTTGTGAACTTAATACTCCCCAAAAGACTGTGTTCTCTCTGTCTGTTTTCCCTCTAGGTTGGCTTGGGCGGAAGTGGTTAGAGAAAAGACCTATCCTCAGCATCAGTGCCTCTCAGCATGCCATCCTGGGAGGTAGCTGGTCATGGCAGCCATGATGTCATAGTGGTTACATGGAACGCAGGGAACTTAAAATCTTTTGTCCTCATCTTTAGACCTTGGCCACAATTCTGATACGACAGGAAAAATAAAATAGAACATGTGTGTAGCAGACCACCCATCAATTCTATGCCTAAGCATCTATCCTAGAGACATTCTCACACATGTGCATGAAGAGATTGTTACAACAATATTTCTAACAGTATCGTTTATGATAATGAAAAATTACAAGCAATCTAAATTTCTACAATAATGAAATGAGTAAAGGAAGTCTGGAAGCTGGGCTGGTTTTCAGCCAGGTGTGTTCAGGGACACATAGGTAGACACAGGTACCCAGAGATACTGTTGTTTATGATGAGCACCCATGTGTGTTGGTGCCAAAGCTATGCCAGTTGTTAAATATTTTGAATATCACTTCATAATCATTTTATTGAATACATCATAGCAATGAAAAATGAATGAAGTAAGTCAATTTGGATCAACATGAATAGATCTCAAATATGGGCTCAAAGAAAAAAGTACAGAAAGAAAAAATGATACCATTTATGTACAATTTTAAAAGCACACAAAATAATGCTATTTATCATTTGTGTACATATATGTGCATAGGGTGTATCAAATGTAAAAAAACATGGATAGGAAATGTCACACCAAATTCGTGATAATGGCAGTCTCTGAGGAAAAAGGGGAGCTAGATTGGAAAAGAATACAGAGGGAACAGCATCTTTATTAGTTATGTTTTATTTCTTATTATAAAATAAATCTGGATACCAAAAACAAGAACAACAAAAGAAAAAATAGATAAAGTGGGCTTCATTTAAATTTTCTTCATTTTTTTATTTTTAATTTTTAGAGACAGGGTCTCACATGTTGCCCAGACTGGAGTGAAGTGATACAAAAGAAGAAATATTGTATGATTCCACATATATGAAGTATCTTGTCTTAATTTAAAATTCTTGTATCAAAGGACACTATCAAGAGAGTGAAGAAGTAACATACAGAATCAGAGAAACTATTTAGAAACTATAAATCTGCTAAGATTTTAACATCCAGAACACATGAAGAGTTCTTATAACTCAACAACAAAAAGACACATAACCCAATTAAAAAAGGAAAAAGTTTGAATAGACATTTCTTCAAATAATATATACAAATGACTAGTATAAAAAGATGCTCAACATCATCAGTTATTAAGGAATGCAAATCAATACCACAAAGAGATACCTCACTTCACACCAACTAAAATGGCTATTAAAAAAAACCCAAAAGGAAAAAAAAAACAGAAAATAAGTATTGGTGAAGATGAGGAGAAATTGGAACCCTCATGCATTGCTTGTGGGATGTAAAATAGTATAACTGCTATGGAAGATAGTTTGGCATTTCCTCAAAAGGCTAAACATAAAGTTACCATGTGACCCAGGAATTCCACATCTAGTTATATACCTAAAGGAAGGGAAAGCAGAAATTAAACAGATACCTTGTCACAATGTTCATTGCAACATTATCTGCAATAGGAAAAGTTGAAAACAACCCAAGTATTCATCAGCTGATGAACAGATTTTTAAAATGTGGTATATACATAGAATGGAATATTATTTGGCCATAAAAAGAAATGAAGTTTTGACACATGCTACGATATGGATGAACCTTGGAAACATCTTGCTAAGTGAAATAAGCCAGATACAAAAGAAGAAATATTGTATGATTCCACATATATGAAGTATCTAGAACAAGAAAATTCATAGAGGCAGAAAGCAAATTAGAGAGTCAGGTGTGGTGGTGTGCACCTGTAGTCTTAGCTACTCAGGGAGCTGAGGCTAGAGGATTGCTTGAACTCAGGAATTTGAGTCTACAGTGAGCTATGATTGAGCCTGTGAATAGTCACTTCACTCCAGTCTGGGCAACATGTGAGACCCTGTCTCTAAAAATTAAAAATAAAAAAATTAAGAAAAAAAAAGTAGATTAGAGCTTACCAGGGTTAAGGGAAAGGGGGAATGGGGAGTTTCTCAATGGTTACAGAGTTTCTGTTTAGGGCGATGAAAAAGTTTTGGACATAGTGGTGATAGTTGCGCAATATTGTGAATGTCATTAATGCCACTGAATTGTACATTTAAGAATGGCTAAAATGACAAATTTTGTGTTATATATATTTGACCATGATTTTTAAAAATAATGTAATACACTCAAAACTATTGAATTGTACACTTTAAAGAGGTGAACTATGGAGTTATGTGAATTATATCTCAATAAGTCTTTTTAAAAAAGATCTGAAGGAAATATGGCAAAATAGAAATGTTTATTAATCCTCGGAAAAGGGTAAAGGTGTTCATTTTATTCTTTTTACTTATCTAAAAGTTAAATAATATTTGTCTCAATCAAAAACCAAAAGACCAGAAAAAGCAAGTAGGTGAGAGAATGATATCAGAACGAGAATACAGATAAACATTCAAGAAGAGGGAAATAGAACAGGCAGCATTCCCCCGTCTTTGCATTTGGAAATGCTTGTGCATTTTTAAGCAAACCATCTGTTTGCTCAAAATTTATCTCATAATGATGAAAGAAAAAAATATTGACCAAAAAAGGACTTATTTTTCCTCTGTTTTTCACTTGCACTATAAAAGTACTAAGAGGCTGGGGCGTGTTTATCTGGAGATCCTTATCAGGCAAGCTCTCCAATGAAGGGAATGGAACTGTGGGATGAGTAGGGAAAAAATGATGCTGCAGGCATCACTATGTGTGGTTGGTAGAGATTCCATGGTGCATACAAGGATGAGTTGGAGCTGGAAAATAAAAGATTAAGAATTCTACACTTCCATTGTTCAGGTAAAGTCCCCATGAAACTCATTTTGTGGAGCCTGAGATTCTCCAAGCAAGTGCCACTCTCTTCCGAGACTATCTTTTTTGGTACCCTGCCTCTCCCCTAAAGTCACTGAAGTTCACGACCTGAAAGATATAGCTTGCTGTTGCAACCTAATTATATTAATAATACACCAGTCTAGTAGCTAGTAGCTAATAGCTAGTAGCCAATGTTGTGTTTGAAAAGTTAGTGTATGAATGGCTTTTTCTATAAGCTTTTAAAGGATTTGGGATTTATCTGGACTGAGCATCCTGGTTCTTACCAAGCCTCACTTATGGTCAAAAAGGACATGGTTGTCTTGGAGTTCATAAAGCTATCAGAAGGGGTCCATCCCTCCTACCCTCCTACACCATCAGCATGCCTATCCCCTGCCTAAGTGGAGAGAAATCACAGCTTCAAGAGTCCTTTCATGCCAGATCCTCCTCTTCCTTCACTGGCACTGAAGTCTGCTTGCATTTCACTCACAACCTGTGGATCTGGGTTCCCTATACCGTGGTCCACTCATTTGGAGGGCAAGTAATCATGTCTAGCAACAACTCCTGGAACTAGAAATTTAGTTCTTATTTGTTAAGATCAAATGTTATGAGTTTATTCAAATTCAGAAAAGTTAATAACACCAAAATGATCCACATTCAGTTTATTATTTTATGGATAGCTGCTTCCAAATAAAACAATATCATGCCTAGGTTACAGAAGCCTTAATTGAATATTAAATTTAAGTATGGGTTTTAGGAAACAAAAAAATACTTTGGGGAGGCAGTATAAACTGAAAAGCAAAATAAATGACATCTAAAAGTAAGAGTAATTTCCCCTGAATCTGATATTTGTCCCAGGATCTCAATAGCCATAAGGATTAATGACAGTAACAAACATCTTTATAGCTCTCATCAACAATGGAAAATTCAGTTAGTCTAGTTGGTGTGTTTCAAATATTTAACCAATTCATGCATAATTTCACATCACTTTGCTGTCATAAGGGATAATTTATGATATGCCAGGAATTGGCTACAGTCTGTGGAATCTTCATTATTTCAAGTACTAAAATCAGGTCAGTGTGTTAGAACATGGTCTCCCCATCCTACAGACATGAAGCCATTGCATTCATTCCCATAGAGCATAGACTAAAGAGAAAAGAGATCAAGGCACAAAGTCACGAGCATAGTAATTGGGCAAGCATATAGACCCTGGCATCAAGTCTGGATTTGAATCTAGCACCCATCACTAACCAGATGACATTGGGCAAGTTTCTCGTGCATGAAATCGAGGTCGTGTCACAGCACTTGTGTGTGTTAGTTTTCTAGGCTGCTGTAACAATAATATCACAAACTGGGGGACTTAAACAGCAGAAATTTATTCTCTGTAGTTCAGGAAGCTAGAAGTCCAAAATCAAGATGTCGGCAGGGTTGGTTCCTTCTGGAGGCTCTAAGGGAGCATGTGTTCCATGCCCCTCTCCTAGCGTTGGTGGTTGCAGGCGATCTTTGGCATCCCTTGGCTTGTGTCTGCATCACTCCAATCTCTGTCTCTGTCATCACATGCCCTTCTGCCCTGAGTGTCTCTGTATCCAATCTCCCTCTTTTTTTTCTCTTATAAGGACACCAGTCATTCAATTTAGGGCTCATCCTAATTCAGTATGGCCTAATTTTAACTTGATTAAATCTATAAAAATCCTGTTTCCAAATAAGGTCATAGTTACAGGTACTGGGTGGTTAGGACTTGAACATATCGTTTTGGGGGACACAATTCCACCCCCTACACCATGTCATGAACTTGTAATTAGTATCTCATCTGACAATTTAGGGAAGTGTTTAGCGCAGTGCCTGGCTCATGGTAGATATTCAATAAATGCTACTTCCCTTCCCAGCCTGTTCAGTAATCAACATAACCATCAGACTGTGTTTCCAAATCACAGGCATAAAACTATTATTTGATTGGAAATCTGTGGATTTCCCAAGTATTTTTCACTTTCTAAGTATTTTTTCATTTTTATATTTCATTTAAGAATGTAATGGGAAAATTATAGTAAGATTTAAACAAATAGCTGAGACTCAGCTATTCCTTCTAGTGACAGTAAAATTACCTCTTAAAAATAATATGCTGCAAGTATTTCTCACAACGACCATCTCTGTCATGTGAACAAATCTGATCTTTTGTGTCTGTTTATTGGTAAATATTGAATGGCAGTTGGTCAATGAGACAATGGTGCTTTAATAATAGTCGCAAAAAACTTGTCCAGGAGAAACTATAGAAAAAGTACATTTTTAAATGTTTATAAAAGGTTAAGAAATATAACAGAAGTACGAAAATTTAATAATCTCACTTGATATTGGGAAAACACTGGCACTGTTTCTTAAATTTTCAATTTCATTAATTCAAAACCTTACCCAGAGTAAGAACAAAACAATATGCCAGATTCTTTGGCTAAATCTTTCATTGTCAATGTCTTGAATTATTGCAAAGACCTGAAGATTTCAGAATAATGATGATATAAAGCAGTAACTTTCTATCACTGCAGAAAATGTACAGAGCTATAAATCTTATTATAATATAACATTGAGTTCTAGAGATTCTTAAAATCCTTTTAAATACCAACTCAGCTAGTTGGTAAAATGTAGCATCCGTACTTTATTGATAGGCAAACTAAGGTGAATGACCTCACTGCAGTCGTAGCAGAGGGAAGGGTGGATTTGCTTAGCTAATCACACTGCAACAGCAGATCTGGTCCACCACCTCCTTTGTAATATTTATTTTTTAGTGAAATATACAAAAGTTTGCAAACATCTTGTTGGCCTTATAAGTGTTTTCCCCAGGAAAACACTTTAAAGATTTAAAGATCCAAAAAGGAAATTTCAATCATGCAATGTGGTCAAAAAAAAAATAAAAGTCAAGGAAATAAACAACTAAAAAAGTG
The DNA here is from genome assembly GCA_963575035.1 of Avahi laniger. Classification (NCBI taxonomy): domain Eukaryota; kingdom Metazoa; phylum Chordata; class Mammalia; order Primates; family Indriidae; genus Avahi; species Avahi laniger. Next base: position 55,570 of record CAUYSK010052385.1, read on the forward strand.
CTCTGTCTACAGTAGGCAAACCACCAGCGAATACACTCTTATTCCATACTCTTCTACTCTTTCCTTGCTTAGTCAATTCAGTTATTCAAGGGATGACTTGAAAACTACGGGCTTGAGAGAGTCCACCTGTCCCCTCCCCTTTTCAGTACCTTGTTTCCGAACTTATGAGCTACCTTCTTTCAACACAGCAATTTATTAAAATTTCCAAAATGACCTGTCCCTTTGCTTTCTGATCTTCACCCCTGTTCCTTAGCTGTCCAGCAGCAGGTAGATACACAACCAATGCTACTTATCAATAATGACAATTCCTGGCTCCCCATTCCTCCCTTTCTCTTGCTGGGAATACCACTTAAGGGTACAGCTCACACAGAGGAAATATATTCTGCCTCTTTCCTTGTCCTTCTCTTGATATAGATCAGCTAAAAGCAATTTAAGACAGTGGTGAGTTTCCCAAGAATTCTAACAGAATCGTCACCCGAAAGCTGGCCTGTTGGAAGATCTTGGAGCCCAGGGAAACGTGCCCAATGCAAGTTTTGTTTATGTCACTGTTTACCCAGTGCCCCCATCCCAATCTTTAAGGATTGAATCTGGTGGCAGAAAGAAAGTTCTTCTGCAGAGAAATAGATTATGTGGGTCTTTGTGAGTCTGCCTGATATACATTCTGGGATTTCAGTTCATAAGGACAGCATCAGCAATATGAAAACAAACGTAGAAAGACAAGACCAAATTCACCACCACAAAAAAAAAAAAAAAAAAAAGTGAGGCATGTAGAGGCATCACCTGGCTTTGTAAGTCCAGGAAGAGTTTCTCCTAGAGTAGGAATCACAAACGCTGATGCAGCTTTGGGGACAGGGACCGAAGGAGAAGAGTCTAACGCTGGAAGTTTGTAACTGGTGGGAGGGGCAGGGCTTGCTCAGATTCACCAGCTTTGACTGGGAGCTGCATTTCCTTGAATATGTGGCCCGAAGCACTCCCCGGGCGTACAGCCTGCTGGTAACTGTAACCTCAAACTTGAGCTGGGAACAAGGTCATGACAGAGCTGAACCCTAAGATGTCAGAAAATCGGTGAGGATTAAGAACAGTGATAGCTGATGTTGAGGTCAAACTCCTGACCAGAGGGAGCTGGTGTGAAGCAGTAGGCTTTATGAGCGTAACATGGAGGTCCTGGAGTTTGAGGGCTTGGGGCCCTGGGCGTGGGCACTCCACAGCCCCCGTGTGGGAGCGCCCTCTTGCCCCGGCCTGCTCCATGCCAGGCTCTCCTGGCTGAATTGAAAGGGAAGGAGGCGATATCTGCATACACAACAGGGCTGGGAATGGGGACCCTGCTGGGAGAACACTGTCCAGGCCTCCATCCCCTCACTGCAAAGTGACATGGGTGGGCATAGCGTTTTAAGATTTTATTACCCGGTGAGAATGGCAGTGGAGAAACACAAGGTATAGAAAACCAAGCATTTCTCTTAGCATATTTCTTCACAGAAAACCCTGCCTGTCATGAATCCAGCAGCCCAGTGGATGGGATTGCACTTGTGTGTATTTTACACCCAAATTCTTCATGCGTGAAGAGGATGCCACTCGCCCACTGTCTTAGACCATGTGTGTTTTTGCTACAGATGGAGTGAGGAACCCTAATAAGTCATTTATACTTTCAATCCCGTTCTTCTTGATTCCAGGGCCTTCATTTTTAAAAAATAGATGTCTGGTTGGCATAAATGCTTATGAAATAGAGCGTAACAATTGGTTAAATATTTGCATTAAAACTATTCCTTTGTACCAGTTAACATATTCCAGGTAACTAAACTTATTGACCATGTAGGTTTATAAATGTATATGTGTTTCTAGTATTTTCTAATACCAAACAGCTAGTATTGGTTTTGAATTAATATAGTATACTAATGTTTAGTCCTCTTTTTTACCAAGGTTAATTGTTAATTATTCCAAGGCAATTAATTATGTGACTGAAAGTGTGTTTGCTGAGCCTGAGTCCTCAGTGTTATGTGTTAAGATTTATAAGAGGCAAATACACTCACATAAAGGCAAATTAATTATTTAGGGAGGAAAGCCTTAATCGAGGCAGTGGGCGACTGCAATAATTAGACTTCAGAAAAGAAAGCTAGCAGCAGCACAATCTATAATTATTCATTGTTATTCTTCCTCTTCAAATATCAGACTTAGATGTCTGACCTGAAAATAAAAATCAAAATGCATATACACCCCACAAATACTCGAGAGGACCTGCTACTTCTCTCTCTGCCTCATACCTTTTCATTATTATAGCCAAAGGACTCTGAGGAAACAGATCACTTACAGTATTTTAGAGCGAATAATCCACTTGGTCATTCCATAAGGCTCCAAAAAAATAGACCTTTGAACAATGACAGCTGGAAAATCCTGAGGCATCAGACACAGCTAATAGAGGATTCTCCTCCTGCTTTCAGGAGTCTTTGAAAACCAAAAGGCATAGTCCACAGCACAACATGTGACAAGACATTTATTTTCATCTATTTGCTGTAAGCCGTTGAAAACTAAAAATATCAAATTAGATCAAATGTTTTTAAATAGGTTAAAATCGATCCTTTCCTTGCATTTTGGGTTCTGCCCAAATAGTCCTCAGATTGGGGTCTCTGCAGCATGAATATATATTTCATCATAAGAGGGACTGCAAAGTCCCTAATGGTGATAATTACTGTCACCAAAATAGAAGGCTAATTGTCAGAGGAGTTCGCTCTTCTCTGTGTGATGAAGGGCTAGGCAGGGCTACCCGGCATCTTGGGGCAGAGCCATCTTTCCTTTCAGTTCTTTCAGGACGTTTAAAATCATTTCATCTATGGACACAGACTAATCAGATAAAAATCTAGTGAGAATTTTGTCAAACAAAGGCTTCATTATGAATTTTGTTTTGTTTTGTCCCTGCCAACCCTCTTTGAGGAATAGAAAATGTGGAAACCCATAGGACACGGAGCCTTGGCGACTTTGGCCTGAATTGCTGGTGTGTATTTATTCCATTTATTTTTGTGACTCTCATCCAAAGGTAAGCAGCACCTTTCTTAAAGAAACTCCAGACCCTTAACTGCCTTTCTGTCATCATTAATCCTCACAACTTCCCGGAGAAGCCAGGAAGAGACAGGTCTCTGCACCCTCCTTTATAGATGGAGAAGCTGAGGTTTGGGAAGGTTAAGTGACTTGCCCAAGGTTATTTAGCAAATTAGGAGAGGCCATCTGAGAATACAGCTTTGGGTTCTTAGGTTCTGGGGTTGCAGCCAGGAAACCTTAGCCACAAAGAGGCTCTTTTGTGCTTGATCTTGTTGACATATCTATTTTTGTAGAAAGAAAATAAGTAAATGTTTCAGTTCTACTCTGCCCTCCCGTTATGCCACACTAATACACACATACACACATGCACGCACGCACATGCACACACACACTGTTAGCCAGGGGGGAAGAGATAGCCCTGGTTTAGAACTTGCAAATAAACTCATTGATTTGCTGCAATGTTCTCAATGTACTCATTCTATTGTTTTAGACTCTACTGCATGGAGGTGTAATTCCTACTTCCTACCATCACTCTGAGAAGGAGGCTCATATATCTCATTGTGGCCATATTTAAAGACTTGGGACAAGAACAACCACTACATTGATATGAAATTTATTTTAAAAAAAACTTTAAAGAAGGTTTATTGCTGTCATCACACAAGAGAATAAAGATGGTGTGTAATTCACGGAGAAGAATGAATGTCCAACAAATCAAGATGCTTTTGCAGGCTGCATCAGATTAGCATCCAGGAATGGGGCTTGGAGATGCGGAGCCTCAGTGCTCAGGGGTGAGTAGTGTCAAGGCAGGGGGAAGAAAGAAAACACATCTTAAGGTATGTATTTTTCAGTCACAGGGTTTGGAGTAGAATAATAATACTCTAGAAGTTTAAAAAGCTGAACTCATACAAAAATACAGCCTGTGGGGAGAAGTGACCTGTCCTGAGGAAAGAGGAAGATTTATATCAAAGTCTGGGAGAAAAGAAAGGAATACCATCTTCAGGGCAAGCAATCCCTTCTCGCTTGTGTAGATGCAGGTTTGTAAGTACAATAGATCCTTTAGTAAAAGATTTGTATCTCAGAGGCCGAGCTTTTTTGAAATTTTTGAATTGCAAGTGCGCCATCTAGTGGTCAGTTTCTAAAACAACAAATTCATGGTGTTACTGATGTCATCCTTTGGATGCAAATTACTTAGTTCAAGACTTTTTTTTTTTTAATGACTAATGCCTGCATCAATCATAGGAACCTATTGAGAATTTAACTTCCGGCAGACAGAGTTGGCAGTGGCTTCCAAGAACTAAAAGTATCTGTATATTGGCAATTTAAATCACAGCATTTTCCACTGCTGAGATCAACTTTCCTGACTTATTATCTAAAATGTTATTATCTTGACATTGTTTGGGAGGCTAAATGAAATAATCTGTCAGAAAATTTACCAAAATGTATGCTTAAATTCAACATGTATTCTACCGTGAAAATGAAGGAGAGTTGGGCATTTATTGGGCATTTGGTCACTAAACAAAGTGTCCATGAAGCTTTTTAGCTAATACCCTGGATGGGGCTTGCTGGACAGGGAGAGGGGAGGAGCCTGCTGACCTTTAAGGAGACGCAGGGAGCTGGTGTGGCAGCCACGTGGACTGTAGTGGTCTCAAAATGTGAGAATATACTGACTGAACTGGAGAAAAATACTTCTAAAGGATATAAGGATGACATTACATAGCGTTGGAATCAGGTCCAGAGTCAGTTTTAGTTTAGTCCTACTAGGGCTTTAACACCTCTGAAACTCGCCAATTGTCCTTTATAATCAAAGAGAACAGACTTTAAGCTCCTTTGCTTTGCTAGGCAACAATATCCAGTTATAACTCCATATAATTATATTTACATTATCTTTAGTTATAACTTTCTATTAAGCGCAAGTGACACTGCCTTTCCTGTAATGATATAAAATTTCCCTTTAAGATAAATTCACTGAAGTAAAAATGCGAGGGAATTTGCAGCAAAAGTATTGAATAAATAATAATAGAGGAAGTACATAAATACGGGAAACATCACAAAGGTGGACGTGGGTGCGGGACGGTGGCAACGCAAGCGGAGGAGAGACTCCGCTCTGGGAACACCTGCACCTGCCCTCTCCTTGTAACTACCTGGGCATGTTACTCAATCTCCGCTCACCTCCATTTTCCTCACCTGTAGAGCGGGGCTTTGGGTTTAGGTGAGCTCAAAGCAACCAGTCTAGAAGAAACTAGAGCTTATTACAGCAATTTTAAAAGTGGAATTATTCTTTGTCTGAATTCAGAAGATAGGCATAGAGATAAGGAAAAAAATAGAACATCCTAAGAAAATCTCCATCAAGAATAAGGGAGGACACGTGGAAGGCCCGAGGACATAGAGCGGTGGTGAATTACATCCAGCCTCTGACTTGTACTTAACCACAAGCCTCAAATTATAGTCATGTTCTCCAAAATTCTAGCTCATGCATGCTAAAGATCCACCAAATCAAAGAACTATCAAGATGTATTATTTCTTATTATGAGGTATCAGCAACAGAGCAATATCCTACTCCTTAAAGCCAGGCAAAGGACTGTCCAGTGGGAATACGATGCGGCTTCCAGCCTCCATGCAGACAGGCTTCTGCTGGTTCAGGGCGCAAGTTTGCTGGGGAAAGCAGGGCCTTTGTAGCTGGGGAAGCTTGAGGCCTTCAAAGCAAGGAAGCACCATGTGTGAGCAGAGCGGAGTCCAGTGTGGGTTCACAGGGACTTCTGAGGCCCGGGACGGGGCTCCATCTTCTCCCTTCACTGAACCCCAGGCTGGGCCCCATGCCCGTGGTCCATGTGCACCGTCTCACCCAGTCCTGACACCAACCCTGTTACCCCTGTGTTAATGGAGGCGGAAACCAGGCCCCAGAACCTGTAAGTTTCTTGCCAGAGGTCACTTAGTTTATAAGCGGCACACCACATAGAGTGTAGGTCTCTGTGACCTGGGAATGCTGATCCACCGCCAGGTGGGACAGGAGGCCTGGGCTTCACACCGGGACCTGTGGCTTCCCGTCTCCTCCACCACAGACAAAAGCAGCACAAAGAGATCAGCCTTCTCCGTCTCTGGGATATGACTGGTAAAGTTAATCAGTCCTGATTCTGCCTGATGGTCCTTTGGTTCACCCTGAGTCTCCAGCATTCATGCCATGATGCCCCACGTTACCAATTCCAAACCATTTGTTTTCTTCCTGCTAACTCACCCCTGCCCATGACTCCCATCAGAATCATGGCCAGTCTTGCCGAGGCTTGAAGAACTGGAGCCACTGCATGATGTGCTGCCCTAGGTCACCGATGGACACATGGAGGACTGCCCCTATCCCATAGGAGAAGAAACGGTTCCCTCCCTTTCCTCCCTGTCTCCCTTAGGAACCTACAGGATGCTCCCTTCTGCCAGGACAGGTGTCTTCTGTTCACCTTAGACTTGACCTCTGGAATGCAAAACTAAGCCACTGAGGGAGAATAGCCAATTGCAGAAAAACACAATGAGCAGCTGAATTCTCGTGCCCTCTGAAATGATGCCCAATGTACCAGGTGGGTACCCTGTGTCAGGCACGAGGCAGGGTGGGGCAAAGGAAGATACCCAGGACCCTACCCCTGCTCTCAAGACCCACGAGGGGAGATGTAGAGTGGATATGACTTATTGCTGTAGTTTCAATGTGCCCCCTCCAAAATTCAAGTGTTACCACTGTAATAGTATTAAGAGTTGGGTCCTTAAAGAGGTGACCAGGCCCTGAGGGCTCCTTCCTGGTGAGGAGAGTAAGGCCCTTATGAAAGTGGCTTCACGCAGCACTTGGTTAGCCTTGCTTGCTCACTTGCCTTCCGCCCTCTGCCACGTGAGGACAGAGTGAGCTTCCCCTTCCCAGGATGCAGCCCTCACCAGCTGTCTGCATCACCAGACAACCAAACCTGCTGGCGCCTTGATCTGCTCAACGTCCAGAACTGTGAGAAATAAATTTCTGTTCTCTATAAATTAGTCTGTGGTATTCTGTTACAGCTTCACAAAATGGACTAAGACAATATCCATATTCGGACTTATATATTGGTTAATTTTCCCTTGGAGAAAGAGTTTCAGTTCCCCCCTTTAACACAGAATGCAGGGATTCTAGGTCTAAAACACGACAGTTACTGATTACCCCAAGTCCTCCACCTCCCCACCCCATCCCAGTTTTTGTTCAATGTCTTGGGGCACAGCAGTGTGGAGGCCACTGGGTGGAGCTGGGAATAACGTGGGGGGTCCCTGTGGCGCCCCTTTGTGAGCCCCTCCACCTCCCTCCCTGGCTCTCATCTCTTCATCTGCTCATTGATGGGCCCCCTTACAGTCTAAAATTCTTCTCCAGTCTTAGAAAAGGCAAGCGCCAGCCACAGTTGTACAGTTGATTTTACTTTAATTCCCAAACCTTTTCCCTCGCTGTTAAGTCAGGAGAACAGATCTGAGACTGCAGGAAACAAAACATGGAGAGAACAGGCCCTCACAGCACCAGGAGCCACCTGCAGCACCCCCGGCCCTGGGCGGCGCAGGCTTCGTGACGGTGGGGTGGCAGAGGCCAGCTCTTAGAGGGCAGCTGCTGGTCACATGTCTTTTCTCTCTGCTTGATCGAGCCCCAAACCCTGGGAACAACAAACCCTATGACTCTTTGGAAGTTTGTTTTCAAGGACAATTATCATCATCAATATTTTTATCCAACATAAAACCCATTTTTAATATCTCTGCCTTATTAGACTTGGATGATTCTGTGGAGCTTTTTATGGGTGTTGAGGGCAGTGGCCCCAAAACCTTAACTGGCCCCTCTGATGTGGTGGGAACCAGGCCTCGCTCTTAGAATCTGCAGGGAGTGTTGGAGTAGACACTGGCCCCGCGGGATCCTTTCTCCAAACATCGCATGCTTCTAGGTGAACATTTACATACTGCCCGCCCTGCACCTGAGCAGGGGATGCAAACCGAGCCAGCTCTGGGCAGCCAGCTGGGCCCACGCACTAGCCAAGAACTCATCCCTGCCTCTCAGCAACAATGATCCAGATTCAGCCTCCTTCAAAACAGCCACAGACTTTCCACGGCCTGTGCAGTCTCCGCCGAGGATCCGCTGTCCTGCCTGACCCCACGGGAGAAGCTGCCAGGGAGAACGTCCTGCAGCTCTTCCCGCCTGACTTTGCAGCAGCTCTTCAGTGTCCTGGCCCGGGCTGTACTGGAAATGTGGCCCATACTCACGGCCTCAACAGGCCTCAGCGGAGGAACAGAGACCCTTGCCCTGAGGGCTGGTCCGCGGACCCTCTGGGTGTCTTGCTGCTCCTGGCAGCACCACAGTGGACGGAGCGTGCCCTTGCCCGGCAACAGGTGGAGGAGGAGCCATATAGGCCTGTCCAAGAGCCACCTGGGCCCTGAACAGAGCTGTGGGTTCCTGTTGCGCACACTCCTTTGGGGGTGCTGATGTGCTTCTTAAAATAAACCTGTATTCTGAGTATCGGATCTGAGAGGGTGCTAAGATTTAGGAAAGCTTCCTTTCGTTTTTGTTTTTCCCTCAAGGATGCCTTTATGAAACAAGAAGCTGTCACCAGCCTTACCTGGATTATTCTCAAAAAGGAAAGACATCTGGTACTATTTCCTCCTTTGGGATGAATATTTTACCTGACTTGTCAAAGCCAAAATCTTTGGCCCCTTAACTCCATGACTATGAACCTGATTTTGGATTTCAAATTGAGCAAGTCTTCCTTTGTGGTAAATTCATGGGGGTCTCCAGGGAGGAAACTGAGAGAGGAACAGGGGCTATTTGCTTCAAATCCCCCGGAAGGAAGTTTTGTCTCTACTCTCCTGAGAATGATCACCGTTGTTCTTACATTTGGGGTCTTAGTCAGCTGCTCTGATATCTTTTTTTTATTGCCCATTCCCTTGTCAACCTTTATCGAGGCTGCCATTGCATTAGATAATTATATCCACCCTCCCCGGGCTCCCCCTTTGCAAACCTTCTTGGAAGGCTGAGCTCATGACTCATGCTCCTCTGATACAAAGTGACTCTCTGAATTCATCAGTACCTGACGCAGGGCTGCCGTCTCCATTAGGCACTGTATCATTGACTGCTTGATTAATCTCAGAATTTGGCTTCAGGTCATAAGAATGGCTGCAAAATTTTTTTGACATCAGGCTCCTTGAGCTCATCAGTTTATCCAGGATTCAGGAACAACCCCCAATATTCAATATTAAGTACAGGCCGTCCTTGAGAATTCCTAGACAAATAACACTAGTGGGGAATGAAGCACAGAAATGGCCGCTGCTTCTCCTAACCAACATTCCCACTTCCTCTTCACAGGGCCAGGCTGCCGCATGTGCAGGGGGCTGCCCTGGGGCCACTGGCCCCCTCTTTCTTTTCTAGACATGTCTGAACCTCTACTCTTAGCCAGAGCAACAGCTGCTAGAGAGCCCCTCATCTGTCTTAGCCCTCCCTCCTTTTTCTCTCCCAGTGGGAAGCCGCAGAGAAAGCCTCTGAGTTTTCCAAGTCAGAACACCGAGGCTCACAGCGATGACTTCCTCCTTGTCAGTCTGTGGTTTCCCCAGCTCTTCTGATGACACCAGTGCCTCGTCTAGAGTCTCCAACTCTCCTGCCCATGCCACCGTCTGCCTTCCACTCACACGGGGCCTCCACCCCGAGGAGGAAGCATCCCTCCTCCAGCCCACCCTGCCTTTCCCAGGAGCAGCCCCATGGCCTCAGGCCTCCCCTGTAAGAATTCATGGCTGAATTAGTTTTGTGGGATGAGAACATTTTATTTTCACAGGGACCATGTAAGGAGCGAGTTGGTCCTGCATTCCCAGTTCAAATACAGGGTGTGTTTTCCCACAGAGGCAATATTTTCAAAGGAATGCGTGTTGCTTATTAATATGAAGAATAGGGTTCAGCTACATTCTAGTACTTGTGGAATGGCCTAGACGGCAATCCATTAGTGGGCTGAAAACTGTCTGTAATCCAGTTTTGCACATGGGACCAAAATTCATACTGACTGGGCCAAGCCTCTGCGTCATACTTGACATAAACCATTGCTGACAGTGTTGGATGTGGGACGTGGATCAGACACCCCTCGTTATCAGCAGCTGTGCTACAGCAGAGAGGATCCTAGGACCTGGGGCCCGAAACGGGTTCAGCTGTTCATGGGCCCCCTTGCAAATAGCTGTCTTCTGGGAGACTCCGTGTTCCTCAAGTGTAAATGAGAATGGTCATGAAGACGAAGCGACACAATCATTGGGAAGAAGCTTGTGCACAGTAGGTATCTGAGAAGTGTTAGCTGAGAAAGAATTCTAAAACTTCTAAAAGAAGCATAAGCAACACCATGAGCTCCAGAGGTTATTTACAGACTGTGCAACTCTGGTAATTACTCTTTCTCTTGTGAAACACCATCCTTCCCCCTTGAAGCCTCACTCTCCTACCTTTACACATTCCCAGATCCCCCTTGTGTGAGCGAGGAGCTGTGCCTCTGCTGCCGTAGGCCTGACACCCTCTGCTCTGTGTCAAAGACGCTGGTGCACTGGAGACCAGTGCATATAGTTTATCTGAAATTCGGACTTGATCAGGCACCCTGTATTTTCTCTGTCAACCCTCAGCACAGGGTGAGTTTCTGCCCCTCTCAAATCACTCCAGCCTCTGGCCCCTTAAGAGTCCAAGGCGTGGTCCAGATCTGACTGTGGTTACTTGTCCTCCTTGTGCTCACCAGACCCCTGTCTAAGCCTTGCTGTCTTCTCCCAGAGCTCAGTGTGTGCACCTCATATAGACAGCATGTCAGATGTCCTCAAGGCAGCATCATCAGAGCCACCGATGGTAAAGTCTCTCCAACTAGGAGTAGGTTCAAGCCCTCCTGTACCTCTGCTATTACTCATTCAGTGGTCAGGACACGCTAACAGCCTGAGGCCTCCTCTCAGCCATTGGGGCCCCTGTCATGCAGGGAGTTGGCTCCCCTCTCCCTAGAACAGCCCTCAGTCAATAACGGGTGGGAATTGGAGGGTTCCAGTGGGACCCAGCCCTGACTGCCCACAATGGTAACTGCTGGATGATGCATCCTCTATGGGCTTCTTTCTCTTCCCTTCTTTGTCTCACTTTCTGACTCTCCTACCAATGCTCCCTGGGTCACCTCCCAAATAAACTCGCTGCGCTCAGACATGTGACTCATGGTAGGTCTCTGGTTAGCCCAACCTAGGACAAAGCTGAATGTCTTTTCTCTCACTGCAGTTTCTCCAGCCACCCCAGCACCCACAGATTGCCAAAGGTTAAAATCACAGGGTATTTCCCAGAAGATACAGCATGAGGAACCCAGCGATGAGGCCAACATTCCACATTGTTCGCTGACATTTGTAAAGATGCCAGCAATAAAAAGAGAAAGGCCTTTCTACTGGGGAAGACACTCCTGGGAGAAGGGCTTGGCAATAGTATCTTCTTAACAGTTTACCAAACCAGGAGCTACAGATTGAAAGAGGTCTGTGTTCAGTTCATGGAAGGCAGGTGCGGTTCCGTTTCCTGTCCTGTCCTGCGGAGAGGTAACACTGCCTCTCCTTCACAGGTTATCGTTGTCAGAGCTGAGCTTCTTGCTGGCTTCCCTGCTCTCCAGGAGCTGATCTCTGAGGAGACAGAGGCCATGGCCTATGGGATTTCAACCGGCCTAAGATACTGAGAAGGACAAGGGTTTTGAGGCCAGAGAAATCTCGGCTTAAGTCTCTCTCTGCCTCTACTTACCTGTGTGATTCTGGATAAACTGAGTCTCAGTTTCTTCATCTATAGAACGAGAGAAATGATACCTCCTGGGTAATAATGCATTATTACAGGAAATAATGTATGTTAGGGCCTAGCACAGTGAAAGGCATCCCACAAATGTTAATTCCCTTCCCAGGTGATAATAACTCTCACCCTGTGTAATGCTGTCCGTGCACTAACAGCTTTCACAAACCCTGTCTCCTCAGTGGGGGTGTAAGCCACGCCAGGATCGGGCGAGCTCTGGTTAATTGAGTCAACAGCTTCGACTGTCTAAGCTCTGTCCCTTCTCCCACCATGCCTTTCTCTTGGTCATCAAGAAAGTTCTGCAAAGATTGCCATCAGCAAGGCCGTCTAGCCTTATTCTTGAGTGGATCACACCAGTAATTTGCTGTGATGGATAGAGTGCCCCAGACTGCCTGTGTAATTGTGGTGAGCAGCCGCCAGAGCAGTGGAGCGATCGCATTTAGGAAACTCAGCTTGCAGGGAACACAGTGCTGCCTAAGCCACCGTCATTCCAAAATTAGACCTTTCCTCCACTCCATCATTACATGGGTAAGCAGTCAGAACACTTCCTGAATACGAACCACAGATCAAAAGTGATTTATAGAAACATCCACATGTGTGTAGATGAGTGGCACAGGGAGGGAGGGAGCCTGGGGTTGGCCCCAGACCAGCCCCAGACCTCCTCAGCCAGAGCTCCAGCGAAACAACTGCTCCCCTCCACCACAGGGACAGGGAAGGACCACAGTCTCCTGGGAAAAAGAAATGTGAGGTTCTCTTGGTTCACAGACTTGCCAGATCATAAGGCCCGCTTGTAATGCACGTTAAAAATCAGCCACCCTGGATCCTCTCTAAAGATACTGTATCTATGGGTCTAGCATGGGCCCTGGGCATCTGTGCTTCTGACAGGCCCCGTCCATCCAAGGTTCTCTAACTTCTGCACATTTGAGTCTCCAGGGCAGCTTTAAAATATCTCGATGCCCAGGGCCCACCTCGCACCAACTAAATCACAGCCATGGGAGTGGGGGGGAGTGGGGGGAAGCCCAGGCACTGGGGCTTTTCAGAGAGCTCTAGGTGATGCCAATGAGCAGTCAAGGTTGAGAACCAACGCCCAGACAATCAGGAAAGCCAGGCAGGTCTGGGGAATACAGGTTCAGGGGTAAAAGCCTATGCAGAGGAACAAAGTACCTCTTTTATTTGGCATCATCAGACTGAAATTCAGAGCCCCAGCTGGTCCAGGCAGATAGATAGGGTTATGGGGGCTGTTTTCAAGCAGTGGTTCCGAAATCTGGATGATCTTTAGAATCACCCATATTATTTATTTTTCTAATATAGTTGCCCAGACCTCAGCTCAGATCTGCTGAGTCACATCTACCTGTTTTTTAAAGGATCACAGGTCATTCGAATGCTCTTCTGGGCCTGGAACCACTTACTTCAGAGAATTTATACAAGGTCAAATCTTTTGACTTATAATTATGTAGGAGGCATGTTCGAGCTCTGCTACAAGGAAATTTCATGGTGACTGAGCATTTCTAGACATATTTTTATTTTTTAAAAAAATTGTTAATAAAAGATGTTTGGTTGATAAGTGGACATTATAAAATACATGTTGCTCTTAATTTACCATTTGGTGTTCCCTTAACTCTTGAGTCTTCAAATAGATGTAGTAAGATAACTCAATCGCTTAGGTTAATTTCCTCTTATTAGGACCACTTGTAGCCAAAGAAGGAAAAGGCTCAAATCTCCCTCCGGGTCGCAGTCAGTGCGACAGCGAAGGTGGCTGAATCGGAAGCTCTGAGAGGTCCCGGAGCATCTCCGTGGTGCTCTCGCAGACCAGCAGTTTCTTGGTGGCTCCCCCTGGTGGCAGCTCCTGGGATAATTCTGATTAGAAAAAGAGCCCTAGGCCCGGAGGGTCTCTGTGCGGCTTCCTGTAGTGGTCCGGGTGTGCTGGGTCTGGGTTTATCTCAGTCAGGGCTTCTCTGAGGCACGCATCTCTCAGCGATACTCCCGAGAATTTTATTTTCAATCCTGCCAAGGGCAGATTAAATGGCTACATGAATGGGAAAATGCAGGAGGCTTTGAAACAGATGGTTGGCTGTGCGGGCTCAGTGACTTGCCAAGCACTGGATTGTGTTGCCATATGAATGAAAATCCCACCGCGGCCGGGTTTTTATTTCTCCAACCTATGGATGACAGCGGCTCCCTTGTCCCCCTGGCAGTGGGGCCTGGAGCAGTTACCTGCTATTATTCGCTGCCCATCAGGGCTCAGCTCCTTGCCTCTCTGGATTTTCCTGGTTCCTTTCTCTGAAAGGGAGTGTCATTCTAGACTAATTTCCTGACGGTGTAAATGATTTAGCAAGGCTGATGAATATCAATAGAGCTGCAGATGGGTTTAAGGCTCCTAATGAATGCGGCAGTCACTAGTGCCAAATATTTTTCCAACTTGCATTTAGGATGAAAACAGGCTTGAATAGTACCCACAAAGGGTACTTCTTTAATTATGCATTATAAATTTTAAAGTCAGTAGTCAGAGGTGTCAGCAAAGTATGGCACAGATGAGAAGCTGTGCACAAGTCCACGTGTTAAATGCACAGGAGCCAGAGAGACGTGGGTTTGAATCCTAGCTCTGCTACTAACAAGCTCTGTGAGTTTGGACGTGTTATAGAACTTCTCAAAGCTTGATTATAAAATGCAGACAATAATCCTTGCCCCTGGGCATTTTTAAAATAATGAGCATGAGAAAATGTAGCATTACTGGCATTCATAATTCAACAAACAGTTATTAAGTACCTACTAAGTGGAAAAGGCTGCACTGAGTGCTGGGGATTCAGAAGATTCTGGAAATTCACAGGTGAAGGAAACAACTAGGTGAGTATTATACCGAGGACTGGACAGAGGGAAGAGGCACCGGGTGCAGACAATACTGAGTGTTCTGTCTGTAGAGAATTTATAAGCAGCAATAAAGCTGACTAAAAGTTGATCTGCTTTTTATTTTCAACATGTGCCAAAAATTGTAAACAATGTCATGATCAAACTGTCTTTCCCCCAAAAATCTCGTTGGTCTAAGTTCTAGAGAACTATTGTGGTTATTATTGAACTTTATTTGTGTGTATATATATTTTATATATACTATTATATATAAGCTTTATATTATTAATATTTTGATTTTTAAAAAATTATTTATCCTTTAATAAACATTATATTCTTCATGGAAGTTAATTTTAAGAACTCCCGGTTATTCGAGGCACTGTCCTCCACCCCATTCCCAAAACAGGTGCACTCAGCCACAGGAATTTGTTGGAGAGCAAGTTTGTAATGGTTTGAAATTGCTAGACCTGTTGGTTCCACTGAAGGTATTGTCTCCAGTCCTGGTGGTACCATCATTTCCTGCATTAAAACAGTAGATTCAAAATAAACAATAGTAGCTCAATGGTTGTAGAACCAAAGACACAAAGATCTTGAATTGCATCAATTCCGTCATTTCTGTGTAATGACTTGGAGATTTGTATTTCAAATTTAGAAGAAAGAAACTCTGAACTTTGAGCAATAATGATATTTTTGTTGGGCAAGTGAGCACATGAAATATTTTACTGATCTTTAAAATTGAAATTTGCTTTTCTGTTAAAATTGTTAATTGTTTTAAAACTAAGGAACAAATTGGGAAAATCATGATTATTATTAATTATTATGTGATAATTACTGAAGACAGTTTTATCATATAGAGGAGTGGATATCAAAAATGATCCACTCAAGGTGTCAAATATACTAGGTCTGTCACTGCAATGGATTAAACACGCCGAAGTTTTTAAAACATTGTAATCGACATAAATGATGGAAATTCTAACATGGCACTCCTCTAAGATAGAAGACAGAAGTTCATAATGGAAGAACTAAGTGTTTGTAGTCTTTCGAAAATCTGATCTTGTGGTTTTTAAAAAAAATAATAGTAACTACTATCCTTTAGCCTTACCTATATGTCAGGCATGGAGCTGGCATCATACAAACAGTACTTAGTACTCTCAACGGCACTGAGGTGGGCATAATTATCCCAATTTAAACAATGGAGAAACGAGGCTGGGAGAAGTGTGCTCCAGGTCACAGGGCCTGTGAGTGGCTGAGCTGGGGCTGACTGTGGATTACTTGGTACTAAGCTTGTTCTCTTAACCACCAGGTCATCAGAAGAAGGGGGTGCCAATGCTGACATTTCACTTCGTTACTAGAGGGCAGGGCCAGCTTGAGGCCAGTGAGATTCTAGTCTTTGTCTAAACAACCGTGCAATCGGATAAGACACTGACACTTGCAAATCAAATCAGTCTCAGAGATGAAATGCAGCAGAGGAGTCACTGAGATCTTCTTCCTTCACAGAAGATGAAGCCAAAGCCCTGAAGGAATTATTGGACCAACAATCACACAGCTACTACTGGGTGGAGAAATCAGGTTTCTATCTGCCTACACCATGCTACCTCTGCCCCTAAATTACAACCAGCTGCTTTTCCTGTCCAATTTTCCCACTCTTTTATTTTCATAGGTTTTGGCTTGGAAACGGGAGATTTGGTTGTATGAAGCATTAGCCTGGAGGCAGCAGGCTGACGGCGCCACCGATAGAAAGGAGAACTGTGTGGGCCACAGTTGGTGCAGGTACTCTGGCTGGGATGATTTTGGAAATTCACTTTCCTTCTTGGGCTACAGTACTCAACTTCCCAGTCACTGCTGAGTATTGACCATGTGATAATGTGCTTACACCCCGGATAAAGCTTCAGTGAGCCCAGGAGGAATTTGTGCAGAACCATGTTCCTTTTTCTTCTTTTGAGTTATTCTGTCATAAAAAGCTTTTGTAACTTTATTATAACCCAGTTCATCTGCCTGGCTTTAGAGAATTTCTATTATTTTCCACAAGTCTGTTTCCCCATCTGAAAAACAGGAACCCCTAGCTTAATCATTCTAAAATAGTAATGCATCTGACTATTGCTAAATTCAGGTTCCTCGGTTTTACTCCAGATGTTCTGACTCAATAGGTCTGGGTAGAAGACCTTGAATCTGCAATTTCCATGAAGGTTTGTTGTAGATCCCTCACTTTACAGGCCTCACTTTGAGATACTCAAAAGCCATGTCCTGTTCTTCAATTCTTCCCAGTCCCTTCTGAATGACAGGCCCTTGGTAAGTGTCTGCAGGTTGCAAATTAAGGCCACTTCTGTCCTTTACTGCAAATACACACCATTTGAAAAATGTTATGACTACTTCAGACTAGGCTTATTTTAGTGTGCACTGGTATTGGTTTTAATGTCATCTTTCTCAAATCTGTTCATAGATTTTATTTTGGTTTAGGAATACAAAAGTCGTGTATAAAAGGAGAAGCTGTTTAATTAGCAGCCTTGTTTGGAAAGGAATCAGCAACATTCATAAACATTTTATGTTAACTGTTAGGACATAGGTTGAAAGGTAAACTGAGAAATAATAATCCATTTGTAGGTACGTCTAACAACAAAAAAGATACAACTTAAAAGAAAACATTGGGTTTCCCTTTCCTGATAATATAGAAGGCTTTTACTATTTGCAATGTCAAAAGAATTGATTAGAAAGATTCATAAAACCCAAATGCAAAGGAAACCCAACAGTCATTTTTGCAATAATGAGCCCTCCCAAGCATAAATATAGGTGGCAAAAATTGGAACCTGATAAGAGTCTAGGAAATCTAGGATATTGTCTTAAAATATAAAATAACATCCCAGGGTTTGTCTGTCCATTTTTGTGGTAGTCATTATTTTTACATTTACATAAAAATTTTAAAAGATGAGAAAACAATAGGAAGCATATGTTTCTCTGTCATCTGTCAACAGTTTGTGAAACAAACAAAAAAAAAAGATTAGCAGAGGACTTGGTGATTTGCTCTCTCAGTCATTACAGGGCATTGGACAAGATATTTATCAATTATAGCATCTCCTGGCATTAGTGGACTGCTGGAGGTTTTTACTCATTATTTTTCAAGAAATTCCACCTGGGAATTCATTTGTCCTTTAGGACTTCATAATCAAATTATTGTATAGCCCAAAACAAAGGCTCTTGAAGTTTGGCAAGCAAAAGTAAATTTATTTCCCTTTTTACTCAAATTTCATCTAAAAGCCAAGGTAAATCATTTTAAAGTACCATTTCTGTGGTTCTAATTTTAAAATAAGAATAATTAAAAATGTAAAACACTCAACAGTCTTCCTTCCCATGTTCTTCCAACCATGCCCTATCCAAAGCCCTCTGAACTTTGCATCTAAATTCCTTGGAGTTGCTATTACCTCTGAGATGTCAGAGAAATGTTTGCTGGTCATCTGCAATACTGTCTCAATTTAGGCTACCCAAATGAGGAGCCAGATTAGCACCAATCACATATCTTGGAAAGAGAAGCTCTAAATCCCAAGGTAAAAGAGGAAAGACAATATTGCATTTTAATTTCCCTTGATGTTAAAGAATATTCTGAAGAGATGCTAGTCTAAAAATAGAGCAAATGTCAAGTATCCAGAACTTAAGCAGGTTTATATTTTTTATCATGAACCACGGATTCCGGAAATAATCTCCATGGCCCCCAATTTCTCTAGATCACATCTCCTACCAAGTGGAGGAAATAGTTTCTTCATAAGAAGTGCTAGCTACTTTAGTTTTTTTCCACAAGCAATCCTGGATGTGAAGATCTCTGTCACCCATGTTTTCAGGAAAAAAGAAAATGAAACAGGGGAACGTTATCTTGTGTTTACATTTCTTGATGACTTGATATTCAATTTACTTACATTTATAGGCAAAACAGCCCTTTGGCAATTCATTCATCTAAATTAATGAACTGTTCCTACCCTAAATGTATAGTATTACTCTTTAATCATTTCCCCCTGATCAACGATAAAGTGATTCCAGAAGACTACTTTTGTTCGGGCTTTAAAATTGAGCCCCAAATGGACATGGAGTTTCCATGGGTCTTGTGGGATGTTTCACTCTTCCTTTAAATCGTTTAACCCAGTCTTTTTATTCCCTGGTGTTTGCAGGTGGTAAGAGCCATGCTGGAGACTGAGGCCTTGCTCAGAGACACCTGCAAGCTCCACCTGTCTGACAATTTCCAGCCCAAGGCCGGTGGAAATCACAGCAGGTTGAGGCTCAGGGGATTTCTCCTAAGTCTTCCACTTTACGTGTGTGACTTTTTCCAAGTCATTTAAATTTCTGAGACCTCACTATCCTCATCTGTGAAATGGGGAGACTGGCTCATTCCTCTTAGTGCAACATTTTAGATTGTGTGATATATCATCTGCCAAGTACTTCCACCAGTCAAAAGAAAGATACAGTCCTCCAAATAACAGGAGCCCGTATGATTTATAATGATAATAGCTAATGTTCATGAAGACCTACCATTTGCCGAGCAAAATGCTAAGCCCTTTAGACCTACTACACTATCAAAAAATAGGAAGCTTTTTTTTAATTCCACACATTTCAGTCTAGAATACCCCAGAAGCCTTAATTGCTTTTATATATGCAGTTTGACTCAGCCAATGCAGAAATCATAGTTATGTTATGGTCTTTTACATTCATACATCAACTTAACAACATTTCAAAAAGTGTCAAGATAAATCTTTGAAGTGACTTACAAAGCCAATCTTCTCTTAGAAATATGTATAGTAATATAGCATAACCAAATGTAGTATCAGATCTGCTAATTTCACTTATCTGAAGGAATATGAGCCACATAAAGGGCACAGGACCCCCAAAACAACAATCCAACCTTTTCTCTGGTGATGGAGTCTTTAAATAACTAAGGTTGGAACATCCTGGGAAAGGGAACATTGATAATACAACATTTCTAAATGTTTACATTTCAATTTCAAGGAATGCTTGTTTCCATCCCAAAATAGAATACCAACTTGCAAAGTTGGTATTGCAAAGTTGATGAATTAGATTTGCTGAAGTCTAAAGGATTTTTGACCTTTTATGACCTTTTTGCCATCTGCACCTCTACTCACTTAAAAAGTGTACCTGAGGCAGCTAGCACATAGCTGGATGAGATCACATAACTTTGCACATTTATGGTATTTACAGTAGACAATATGTTGCTAATGGAAACTTTTTGACCCTTGAAAGGTAAATTGAATAACAAGTTATAATGAATTGCAAACACATATAATGATAATTATCAACCCAAATTCTTTCATAAAAATCTAAAAAATATATTGTAGATACAGTATGTTTAAAAAAATCCTTAAAGTTCAACCCAAATTGTAATTACCTTTTACACTACAGAACTAAATAAAAACTAAAGATTATGGAGCTCAACTTCTTAGTCTTGAAAGGACATGAAATTCTCTACTTAGAGAAGCCATTTAAATCACTAGTATTAATTTAGTTTCAAAACATTATTAAGCAAAAAGCAATGCACATATATAAACATGCGCACGCCCCTCCCCAAACATTAAGCTTAACTACTCAGTTTCTGAGCTAGAATACAATAAAAAGGGAAAAGGTTAGAGTTACTTTTATTCTTTCCACAAATTTTAAACGTATGAAAATATTATCAATATTTTGGCTCATGCCTGTTAATCCCAACACTTTGGGAGGCCAAGGTGGGAGGATCGCTTGAGACCAGAAGTTTGAGAGCAGCCTGAGCAACATAGTGAGATAGCGTTTCTACAAAAAATAGAAAAATGAGCTGGGCGTAGTGGTATGTACCTGTAGTCCTAGTTACTTAGGAGGCTGAGGCAGGAGAATGACTTAAGCCCAGGAGTTTGATGTTGCAGTGAGCTATGATGGTGCCACTGCACTCAAGCCTATGTGACAGAGCAAGAATCTGTCTCAAAATGAAAAAAAAAATATATCAATTTAGATTTAGCCTAGAGAGGCTCAGGAGCAACGATGGGATAATGAAAAGAAAGATGTTAAGGTAGAATCACATCCTTTTATAGTGACCCAATACAGCTATTTCTCTGCCGTCTTCAGTCCCTGGCAGACATGTGACCTTCTAGAGACTCCGACAAAGGCATGAAAGTGGGTGGAGTGTTTTCTTGCTCTTTTTCCTCCAGGCCTCACCTACATAATCTATTGACCATTCATATGCCAAAACCACACTAACTGCTCAGGAAAATATGCATTTGCACATATGCAAGTGTGTCCTACCAGACAGAGAGATGGGGCTCACCTACTCAAAACTGGGCAGACCCAGGGCAAGCTTTCCACAGAATTCTCATATCAGACCAGCAAGGTGTGTGGTGGGTGGGTCCCAAGAAAGCGTTCTTGTTCTAAGGACAGCCAGGGCTAATGTTGGCATGCCAACTACTTTAACATCTTTGTACTAGGACTTGCTATTTTTTCAACAGTACTTTTCTCTAAATACAGGGTGAAAGTCTACCCAGACTCGTGGAAGAATGTATTCATTCATTGTTTTAATTTCAACAAATATTAATTGATGCTTACCATGCTCCTATAGGTTGTCCTGGGAATACGACAAATAGACAAATATATAAGTCTCTGCCCTCATGAAACTTATATAAATAGGAGGGGAGACAAATGTGGTATAGGACATAACCAATGCATTTATGTGAATGAATTTTACCAATTTTCCCTATAGTAGTAGCACTTGGTTTCTTTATGTCCCCATCAATGACATCATTCTGAAGTTGTGTATTTGCCACTAAGACGTGTTAGAAAAACATTTAAACTTTTGTGGCAGAATAACAGTGTAAAGTACTTGATTTCTTTTTTTTTTTTTTCTTTTTTCTGTGATGGTAAGGTGACTCCTGAGAACAGTGTGAAGTATTAATCAGTGTTTTTTCCCCTTGGTATTTCCTTTTTTACTAGTGGAGAAAAATGGAAATTCATATGGCTCTTTAAAACTACTTCTGTTAAGTCTCAGAGTTTTTCAAACAGGCTTATAGGGAGAGAGAGCTAAGTAACGGGCTGGATGGTTTTTAACTAAATGAAGTCTAGGCCCTTATAGAAGAGCAAAGTAACAGAATGAAGTTAGAGAGGCCACAGAGCTGGTGTGTGCATTACAAGTTTAGGTGACTGAACCTGATTTCCAGCAATAAACATTCTATCAAATTCAATTTCCTTTCACAAACTTACAGTGAGTAAATGCAATTTCCCATTCCAAGCAAACATGTCTCTAAGATTAAAGTTATAGCCCATATAAGATAAAAATAAAAGTTTAAAGTCAGTATTTCTCCAAGGAAATTATTGGAAATTAGTCAGGGAATAATTTTATGACAAGATACAGAATAAATATAAACATGAAAAAAATACTTTCACCCTAACCTTGCTGTTTATATTCTTAGTGTATTAAAGGTAAACATCTTATATTTTCTAACTATTATATATGAAGACTTTCTGGCTAACTCAGTGCTTGGTATTCACCAAGTCCTGTGCCAACAGTCCACTTGTTCTTCAAAATTGTTCATTAAACTGATCACTGAAGCTTGTGATTCTCTGGCTTTGGCCACAATTTCAGCCAAGGCTAAATCAAATAACTTTCAGACAAGGTCTAACTTTCTATTCTCATTATTCCTTAGTGCTACCCCAGGCTTTCAGCTGAGTGCTTTACTCCCTCTGGGAACGAGTGATGGTGCTAAAAGAAAAAAAATAAGGCATCTTCTCTGATTTGTTCAGAAGTCCAACGCTCAAAGGAACACAGAAAGGATTCTTGTGCATAAACAATATAACAAATTTGTAAGAATTCTTGATCGCATAAGTGCAAGGTTGCCACCCTAGAGCTTAGGAAACATTCTCCTTAGTAGAGGGAAAGGCAGCAAGGAGTGAGTAATGCTGGGAGTTTAGCCAGAGGAGGCCTGCAACTGCAAATGCACACAGGTTGGGGGCTCTATAGAAGAAACTCATCCTTCTCTCCTGGACAAAGCTTGGGTAGAAATGGCTGCCTCTTATATCAACATAAAATTTCCAGAGGCAACAGGCTCATCCTCTCATGCCCAGGAGATGCACAGAAATCAGTGGAGCCCTAAAGAAGCCTTGCAGTGGGGTGTGAGGTGTGACAAAACAATAAGGACGAGATGGGAATGAGGACATTTCAATAATGCCAGCAGAAAGAATAATAACTCAGGTCAGATAGACAGCCTCCCATCCAGCCCACCCCTGTGACTTGCTATGATTTAAATTCACAATGACTTACTGCAACCCTTGGGAAAGAGGTAGAAAATACTCTTTATTGACTAAAACTAAGATTTTGCTACCTACTGGAATGGGAGCTCGAAATAGCAATAAAGTTATAGAAAAATAAAGTTCTATTTCTTGCACACCTAAATTTATGGACAACATTCTTATCCGCTATATTTTTATAAAGAGTTTGGTATTTTGGTTTAATTGGCATTAATTGGGGGTGGTTCTGGGCAGCAACTTGTTTCAGCAAACATATTGTATGTCTTGTATTCAGGTGGTTTTGTTTTGTTTGTTCATTGTTTAGAGTTTGGGGGGATAAGGAGGAAGAGAAGGTGATCTCTTTAAATTAAAGCAAGCAGAAGTGCCATTTTGAAGTCATTAGTTGGAATCCTTGATTGGTGAAGACTTCTTTTCAAGATAAGCTGATAAAGTTTTGTGAAATTAGAATCATAAGGATTAAAATATAAAATTATTTGGTATTTAAATTTAATCTTGCTCTCAGAGCTGCTATAAAAGTCTAAAAAGTTGCATATATCAGTGACTTTTCAATCCTAGAAATATGCCAACATCATCAGTGGAATTTTTAAAAAATAAATATACCAAGGCCTTATCCCAGATGTGCTGAATCAGAATCTCTCCTGGTGGGGCTTTGTTCTTAACTGAGCCATTTCTGGGCAGTCATTCTAAAAATGGCACAAATCTCTAGAATAGTTAGTGTCAACTGATGTCTGAGAAACCTCTTCTAATGCAAAAGGCTACAAACATCAAAAACTATGGAAATGATCATTACTGAGGTCGTTCAAAAATATTTATCAAGCACCCACCATTTGATGGGCTCTCTAGGAGCTACTATCTCACATGAGAGATAAAAGGTTGTTTCAGCTTCAACACCTCAATGTGAGAGGTGTCACATAAACCCAAAGATGAGCTACAGCCTAGTTCCCCACTTATGGGTTGGGCTGGGGCTTTTATCAGAAGCCCAGAGCCAAGCACACTTCCTGAATTCTGCCACTCACACTGTCCACTTCCTGCTCGACTGAGAACAAATGATGTCAAGCAGCCTGGCAAGTCTCTCTTTTTGGGGGAGAAGGGTTGGAAGTTCAGTAAGGCCATAATGCTTCCTCACCATTCTGCCCCAGGGAGTCCCAACGCTCTCCCACCCAACTCCTGTGCAGTATCGCAGTATCATCAGCCATGCTGGGGAGCCGGTCACATCGTGCTGCCGGCAGGTACAGAGGACTTCAGCATGTAGCAGGCAGCCTTCCTTGACAGCTGCGTACAAGACAACGTATCCAAAATGCACCTTTGATCATATCACTGCTCCAAAGCCTTCCGCCAGTCCCCAGTGAGAGTCCCCGCTGCCCACGGATGTCCCTAAGGCCCTGAGCATCTGAATTGCCTCTTCTAGCCAACTCTTACTGCTTCCCTACCTTTGTTCTCTCCTCTAGCCAAGTGGTCTGTTTGTCTTGTCTCAAATACCCACCCACCTCTCATCTTTGTCCTTGTTTTTCCATCTGCCTCTAATCCATTTCCTCTTATCTTGGGCTGCTGGTAAACTTCCCATCCTTTAAAGCCCATATCACATGCTCTATCCTTCTTAAAGGTCTCTGTGTGCTTTTGTTAGGAACGCTGTAACAAAGTACCACAGATTAGGTGGCTTAAACAGTAGATACTCATCTTTTTCAAGGTTCTGGAAGCCAGAGCCCAAGATCAAAGTGTCAGCAGGGTTGGTTCCTTCAAAGGGCCTTGAGGGAAAGATCTGTTTCAGGCTTCTCTCCTTGGCTTGCAGATATCCATTTATTCTCCATGTCTTCCCATGGTCTTCTCTGTCCATATCTGTGTCCAAATTTCCTCTTCTTATATGGCGACTAGTCATATTGGATTAGCCCACCCTAATGACCTCATTTTAATTTAATGACCTCTTTAAAGACCCTCTTCCCAGATACAGTTACATTCTAAGGTACTGAGGGTTAGGACTTCTACACAGGAACTTTGGGGGGTGGGGGTGGGGAGACACAATTCAGCCCATAACTGTTTGTTTCTGTTGCTCATTTCAGCCAGAAGTGATCTCTCTTCCTCCGTGCTGATAGCCTGAACCGCACACAATACTTAGCAGCAATTGTACTTCCATCTTTGTGCTCCAGCTGGGGACTATCACATTGCACAATACAGACTAAGGATTTAGCAGAGTAGAAGCTGCTTTAAAGACCCCCACTTAACAACTTCTACAGATGAACTGTCTCTCACATGCCCTCTGCAAATCCCACTCCTGCCGGCCCCCAGGACAAGGAGGGCCAGCAGAGAACAGGATCTGGGGAGCTTTTGTGCTTCTATTCTGGCTATTGAGTTGTCAGTTTACCAAGAATCAGTTGTGCTTCATCCGAACTCTGGATATGCACTGTTGGACAAAATACATTTAAACAGTTTAACTAAATATTACGTAATGCAATGAAATATGAGTATAAAAGGAGAGAACTATTTATATAAAAACGAAGATGGCTCCTTTGAAAAGACTTGACACAAGGGAGCTCCTAAAAATATTGTTGAATTATGTGTGAGTGAAACAACTGTAAAAGTCAGGGGAAAATAATAATTACAACCTGGAGGCTCTGTTCTCAGATTACAAGTGTCTTTCAGTTTTTGCTATACTCTAACAAAATCATAACTTTAAAGAAACCAAAAACTGGAAACTGCAGATGATGTATTATAAATGTGGTTTATGAAGACAACTCCAGGATCAGACCTAGATTCAAAGAAAAGACTTTTGCCTTCCTACATCAAATGATTTCTGAATGAATACACAATTTTAAAGGTTAAGTTAAAAGAAGATGCTTATGGTCTACATATTAGTATTTTTTTAATCACTCTTCCTCTAACTTTTAAATTAATGATTCAATTGCCTACCCCTCTAAGCTAAGAGGGACCCTACAGAGAAAACTGTAGTGCCAACGAAGGATCGTACCAAGGTGTAATTTTCATAAACAAAGAAGGCACAAGAGCCACATTTAGCATTTGCTAAGTTCTGGGCAGCAACTGACAGACCTGGGACTTGAGGAATAATAAAGTTTCTTTCCAAACAAAGAGCTCAGGGAAACTGCCTCTGAGATACAGTTATAACAGAGACACAGTGTCTGGAACAGTGGCTGCAGTTTCCATCACAGCCCCTCCTTTTGTTGGCTGGGGGAGGGATGTCTGCACTGGGGCCTCCTCCCAGCCGCGCCCACAGGTTGGAGTCCTCTCTGCGGTGCTTCATCCCGTATCTGCAAAGGGCCTGCTTCAGCCAATCCTGCCTTGAAAATGCTTTGCAATCTTTCCCAGAATGAGTTCAATCCACAGCCCCCAGGAAATGAAGCATTTTATAATTACCCACAATGAATGTGCAACACTGCTCAACTCCGACCTGCTTTAAAACACCAGGGTGTCATAAAGAACACACCTGAGTGTTTTTTGCACATTAAAAACATAAGAACCATTGCTGGCTATTGGATAAAGTTATAGACAGAGATAGTAATTCCTACAGGTTTTCAGATCAATGACACTGAACTCGGTTACAGAAAACCTTGATGGGAAACACGTTCTTTGTTCTGTTACTGATACATTTGATTGGAGCAGAATGTTATAGAATGAATGTGCTGCAGGGAAAAAAGGCATCAACTTCACCCAAAAGAGCATCAGCACAGCGAAGTTCCGCACCACACCATGGACAGAGGCTGGGTTCACACTTTAGGATTCCTCTCCGTTAATCAGCAGTGGCTCTCCTTCCAGCACCAACACACTGGATCGCCGTGGTCTCTGCCCACAGTACAGAGTGAACTGCACAGTCACCTGATGTATTATTCTTAAGGAAAAAGTTAATGGGATTATTAATTCTGACACTATTTACAGAATTACACTGCAAATCGTCAGCTCTTTCCCCCCATATTAAATCTGAGATACAGGAAATTAATCCACCTCACATAGTTCTCTCACCCCATTACTTATCTTTAAGCTTATTTCCTTTCATTCTTCTCCAAGTTCTTTTTCACCCTTGTTTCCCTTTCCTGCTCTTTGCCTTCTTCGCCTATTCCCTGCCTCACTTTCTTTCCTTTGGGTCCTATAACTAAAAGAATTAAAACAAACGAACAACAAAAAAATAAAAATAAAAAGACTTGAGTTGAATAGAGAAAATAGACAAAGAACTCTAAAGCTGGAAACACTATTAAAGAAGATCTAATTCAGTTATTTCCATTATTGACAAGCAAATTGAGGTGCAAAGAGGCAAAAGCTAGTTCTGGCAGAATTCTGTGGCTCTATTTTTTCATGTTTGTAGCTCGCCGGTTGCTACTGGTACAGTGATTTGCTAAGCAAAGACCAGGCTGTGCTCTCTTTGAATTCACCTAGTGCCTTTCCTCCAAAACCCAGCAAGTCTCAGATGTCATGTCTAAAACCACTTTGTCAAATGAAAAACTTTTTAGAAATACTGTTAATCATCAATATACTGGGATGACATTTGCATCTCAATTCTAAAGTCACATCTAGGTGAAGTGAGGACTTGTGAGAGTGAGAACTTCATTTAATGAGATCTCTAGTCTGCATCCTCTCTGAAAGGAGTTAAATGAACACCTTCATAGCTTGCACACTTTAAAAACTCTCACATTTATGGAAAAGCCCCAGAACTTGGAGGAGAGCAATAATAAGAGAGAGAGCATCACATGCTAGGACTAAATGCTATTCTTGTCAGCTCCATGGATCACCTGGGAGTCCATTCTCTTTTGGAAAAATGGACCTTTTCACCAGTTTAAACAAGAGAAAAATTCATAATCAGAATAATCTGAGCATCTCTCCTCCTCCATTTATTTATTTATTTGTTTGTTTGTTTATTTATTTAGGTTTTGCTTCATATTGAGCCAAGTCACTTCCTGCCCTTGTCCCCAAATCTGAGATACTCTGCATTTGGCCCAGGAATTTCTAGAATTAATTTTACAGCTGTTCAGTGTTCTCCAAATGCAAAATTCTAAATTACGGTACAAGTAATGGAAAATACTACACAGAGCTCCTCAATTTCTTTCATCTGGCAGTTACCCGAGGGATACTGCATTCATTGCTTTATTTATTTAAAATAAAAGGTAAGTTTTGCTAGCAAGAAATGGAGTGAAGTCGTACTAACCTCTCCTATCTCTCTCATCTTGAGTCATATAGACAGTGAGAGACTCTATGGCCCTGGCATTAAACATTAGTTCAGAATGAGATGATTCATTGACAGGAGGCAGTGAGGGTAGAGACAATCCTGGTTACCTTTCAAGCTGGTTGAGCTCGACTTAATGTCTCCAGGGCCCTGAAATCCTTCTGCCACCCTTAGCACAGCTCCACCATCCTGGCGTAACATGAACATAACATGGGCTGGAGAGGTCCCACCCGATGCTCGGGTAGGCTGCCACAGAATGAAGGGAAGAGACGCACTACACGCAGGGATGAGGAAGGAATGGAGCAAACATTCTTAATCTTAGCCTCTGAATCAGGAAACAAAACAGAAAGCTGGGGAAAAAACGAATTCAAATAATCTCATTCACTCTCAATTTAAAAGAATTTTTAAAAAGAGTTCTAAGAGCAGAAACTGCCACCAAGAGTATTGGAGTCAGGCTAGCTGTGGTCTGTGAATGGTCTAACAAAGGCTAACTCTTACCCAGATGTCCAATAAAAACACTTAGCAAGTATCATTTCCATAAGGCTTTGTCTACTTGAAACACAAGCCAATTGTTTGGGTCCAACTTATGAAGCAAGGTCTTACAAAGGTTATAGGGTGAGGAGGCCTGATGACAACTAAATTGCTTTAAATGGAGCTCAAAATACCACCTTAAACATTCTCCTCTCCCAAGAAATGCTTAATCATAAATCATGTGGCTCAAAACGTATTAAAAATGACAAATAGAGCAAGCACTTACATCTCATTTTTTTTATTTTAATTCACTGATGCATCAAAGATTTCTGAAGGATATTATTACACACAAAAGAGATGAAGTACACTAAGAATGTAAGATTCTGGGGATAAAAGAGGAGATTAAAAATCAAATGGTGGACCAGACTTAATGCTAAAAATTATTCTGAAAATAGACATACTCATTTTAAGACAAGGAGATAAGGACTGTTTGCTATGAACTTGCAAGGAGTGGTGAATCTCACAATAATTGGACACATGTTTTTCATCTTCGAAGAACTTATGAATCCATTTTAATGCATTGAAGTTCATGGGTACTATTTGTCCACAAGTAAGTTTCCTCCTCCGTCTTCCACCATGCATTCTTTAATGGGGTTTTGATTTCAATGGGGAGGGGGGAACCTTCCAAAACTCACTAGTATTTTCTGAATTGCCATTAGGCTAATTTTATTAATGGAAGGAGTTTCAAACAATGTGCTAAGTGAAACGTTCTGTGCAAGAATCTTAATATTCCAGTACTTTTGGACAACAAGTTATTTTTAATGAGTCCCTTCCGCTGTATGTAGAAATTAATTCTTGGCAATAGGAATTATTAAGTGCCTAACTCAAGATGCAAATTTGTTTTAACCTGGAATAGATTAGAAAGTGGATCAAGCAGAAAAGTCCAGCCTGACAAATCATAACACACCTCCTTAAAAGACACTGATTCCAAGCACTTGGAGAGCTCAGTGTGGAAGGAAGGAAGAGCAAACTCTCTGGGAACAACTCTTATTTCTGTGTTCCTTATGATTACAAATACCTAGAGAATTCAACCATTCACAAGGCAATGAGTCTGATTTTTTTTTCACAGCCTATTTCAGTCTACTTGGAAACATCTGTTTTTAATTGAATTTGGATTTGAAAACTAATTTCGGGTGAGATTGGGTTCAGGCTCCAATCAAGTTGGAACTGAGAGATTATTGCTTATACACGTATCCCAAAATTCAGGGAGGCTTCAGGCCAAGGATACCACACTTCCTGAATGCATGAACAAGGCACATACATTTAGAAATGAAAAAAGAACGGCCTAATTCTCTCAGGGAAACTTTTTTAAGGCCAATGATTTTGGGTTTTAGGTTTCAGCTTTTAGACTTAATATTCGATTTTGGGAAAGGTCACTTAGAGGACAATGCCCTCCCATGTGTTCTGTATCTGGAGCAGGAGATTAAGCATTCATGTGATCAAGTCAAAATAAAAACAGTATTTTGGGTTGTTCACTGAAGAGATCATAAATCTACCCTAGTCTGCCAATTTGGAAGAAATTGAAACAAGTACAAGTATTACCTAACCACAATTTCTCTGCTAGTCTCTCAATGGCATGAAGCCCTTCTCAGCTCCCCTCCCCCCACCTCCCACTGACCAGTTTACAAGATGGGTGGAAAAAGGAGAATGACTCAAGAAGTGTTTACCCAAAGGAAAAAAAGACATTTTATAAAAAAGACACTTGTACTCAAATGTTTATAGCAGCACAATTTGTAATCGCAAAGATGTGGAATCCCCAAATGCCCATCAATATATGAGTAGATTAATAAAATGTGGCATATGTATATCATGGAACACTACTCGGTCATAAAAAAATGGTGCTCTAGTGTCTTTTGTAACAATCTGCATGGAACTAGAGGCCATTCTTCTCAGTGAGGCATCTCAAGAATGGAAAAACAAACACCACATGCACTCAATACTAAATTAGAACTAATAGATCAACACTTATATGCACTTATGAAAGTAAAACTCAAGGGAAATCAAGTAGGTGGTGGGGGAGGGGATGGGTAAATTCCCCCCTAACAGGTACAATGCACACTAACTGGGTGAAGGGCACACTTATAACTTTGACTCAAACTGTACAAAAGCAAATTATGCAACCAAAACATGTGTACCCCCATAAAATTCTGAAATAAAAATATAAACAAAAAGACCCTAAATAAATATGAAAATTACATCATTAAAAAAAAACAGTTCTGGTAAAGATAACACCAGAAAAGAAAACTATAACTAAATTTTACTTATGAATAAAGACAAATCTTTTGAATTAAAAAAAAAAAGAACTCTCGTTTGTACTGGTTTCGGGGCTATCTGCTGAGTGTGGGGGCTCAGGAGTCATCCTGACCTTGTGTCTAACTCAGTGTATTCCTAGGCCCTCTGCCTCAAATTATCCAATGTTAAATGAGGCTCTTATTTTTCTGCTTCTCAAAAACGATTCTGGAGTACTCATTAGTGATTCATCACAAAGTAATAAAAATCATAAATTGCTGCAAGTGGCCATTTTTATTTTTCTTTAATAATTGAGCCCAAAAAAAGTAAAATTCATGCCAAGAATTCTTAATTATTTGATACTTTGTTTGACAATCCAGTAAATGAGCCTTGGATTCCTCACTTTACAATCTGATTGACAGCTAATGCCAATTCTATCAAGCTGATTAACAATATTCACCCCTCTCTTTCTTGAAACTCAAAGTACCAATGAATAAAAGAATACAAAAATGTAATATCATTATGTACATTTTTAATTATTATGGGTACATAATAGTTGAGTGTCTTTATAGGGTACATGTGATGTTTAGATACAGGCATACAATGTGAATTAATCAAATCAGGGTAAATGGGGGATCCACCACATCAGGCATTTGTCATTTCTTTGTGTTAGGAACATTTCAATTCCACTCTTTTAGGTATTTTAAAGTATATGCTATTGATTACAGTCACTTTGTTGTACTATCAAGTATTTCCATTTGAATATGTAACTACCATAAATTTTAGCAAGCTTAGATACTGAGAACAAAGAGCACTCTCATACTTATTCCCCATGTTCAAAGAATATACTTGGTTTTAAATGCTATTGCGAATTTTCATTAAACCTATTAACTAATTATTCTAAATGTTTTATTTACTGTAAATAATTAATTCCTGAGACTCATTTTTATTGACGAAAGGCGGAGCACTAGTTATTTGTTGATTATAAGTGTTCTCTGCAGAGAGTTTCAGTGGTAGCATGGCTTTTTCTTTATACCTGCTACGATAATCTTACTAGAATTTAATATCTAAGGTGTCAATTTCAATGATTAATCTTGGCTCAAATTTTTAAAATCTGATGAATCAAAGATACCCAAGGAAACTGTATCTAAATTTGATCCCTTGATAAAATGTTAATAACTAGAAGACTTTGGAAAAGAGAAAGCTTTCTTTATAAATTAATATTTCAAATATAATAATGAAATGGCTATAGCATTAGCTATTCACACTTCTTAAAAGAAGCAATATATTAATATTAAGTACCTGTACGTGTTTATTCCCAAGTGACATTCTGATGGCAAAGGATACAAAAAAGTCAAGAGATAAGACTCCAAAACTTCCAACAAGCCAAAGAAGGTGATGAACAGAGTAGACATTCCTGTGACACTCGGCAGCTGGTGCCTTTAAAACTACTGTAAGTTCATACGTGCAATTCCCAATCATGGCCAACACAAATAGCAGAAATGAAGTCCCTTCAGTAGATTTTCTTTAGAACTAACTAGAGAAGCAAGAATGATATTAGTTGTTCTTTTCTTTTCACTACACAATACACAGCTTCCCAAATCACCCAAGTTTTAAATTGTATTTTATTAGCATAGATTACATCTTCTGATTGTAAAAAAATAACATATGCTCCTTGTAGAAATGCTGGAAGATGCAGAAAAACATGAAGACTAAAATAGTATCACCCATAATCCTGATACTCAGAGATAACATTCTGGTTCATTTCTTTCTGTCTTTTTATGCAGGTACATGACACAGTATACACGATATTTCATTACGTTCTTTTCTCCAGTCTTATATATTGTAACAACTTTTTCATGTCATTAAAAATTCTTTATCAACATTTTTAGATTCTTTCAGAATATATTGAGCATTTGGGTTTTCCCCAATCTTTTAAATAGCATTTTGATAAATTCAACAAAGTTCTCAGTACATACATCTATCCCATTTTTCTAGGAATTTCCTTAGAATGGTTATCTAGGTGTGAAACTCATACTTTTAAAGGCTCTTGACACAGATTGTCAAAATGTCTCCCAGGAAGGCTTTAGCAACTTACATATCTGCTCAGAAGGGTATGAATGAGCAAACAAATCTTGTTCTTATCAGCTTTGATCCCTATGATTTTTTATATTTTCTAATTTGATGGACTAAAATGTTGTTATTTATTTTGAATTTATTCAGTTCCCATAGGAGTTAAATTATTTATCATGTATGTACTAATTGTTTCTATTTCTTCTTTTTTAAATTATCTGTTTCTGAGTCATATGTAAATTTTTATAGTTGACTGTTTTTTCTTTTCAGTTTATGGAAATTCATTTTAACATTCTCTTATTTACCATATGTAATTCCAACTCTGTTCTTTATATTTTGGTTTTATGTCTATATTTGATGCACAGACATATCAAATCTTTGTAGTTAATTCTATAAATATTTTCCCTTCTCATCCATTTCCTTCAAGATTAGATAGCACTAAGATTTAAACATTTAAAATATTTTCTATGTGTGATATTGATGACAGTTAATACCCTTTTAATCACTTAGCTTCAGTGTGGGATTGAGGGTTAGTGAATGCTAATCTACTGTAAAGCTGCCTCTTGGGCTCATTTTCAAGGCAATTCTGACAGAAAGTCATAATAATCTCCTCTTAAAAAAGTATTGTTTCCACGAAGCTTCTCTATTCAAGACCTGCAATGTACTTCCTTATTGTTGACTCCTGGTTTATTTATTCCTCTTGGTTTACTTTTTGTGTTTTTCAATATTTCATTTCAAAATGTTGACAAATACGTAAGAATATTTGGGCCAGATGAAAAGGTCAAATGTATTAATTAGAGAAAAATACTAGTTTACTGTCATTAAGCATTCAGAAATTCAGTTTCAATTTCCAGGACCTCAGACAAATGAAAGAATAAAAGAATACACAACTGGAAATTCAAATAAACCATGAATGGTTGAAAAATCATAAAGATAAAGTACACATGTGCATATTAGGTACATTCTAGTTTGCCAAAATGAAATATATTAGCAACAAAGTGCAAAGGAATAGTGGCTTTTTCACAAGTTGAAAACAACCACAATATCCATGCCAAATGCTTTGTATAATTTATTGTGACTTCATTATAATGGTGTTAATATGCAAACCCAGCAAAATAGATTTAGACTGCACTTCTGGCTGATCTAAATTCTGCTACCTAAACGGAAAGAGCTTAACAAACAACAAAGAAAATCCAAGCAAGAATCAATTCAACACTGTAACTTCCATATTGTTGGTCCCGAAAGCACTACTCAGGATATCAGATATCTTCCAAAGGTAGACACAAAGTGATAAGAAGCACTTTTGATTGATCAGAGGATACAGAGCAAATAAAGTACTTACATTACTGTATAGCTGGGGAAACCAAGATCCCAAGTAGAATAAACAAGATACATAACCACAAATAAAGGCTGACATTTCAATTATGCCAAGAGTATCCTGCAGTCAGTAACACAGAAAGAATGATGGTATTAAGGGGCAATCTAAGCATACATTAGGATTTAAACATTTTAAGGGAAACTGAGAGTCACTTGACAAAACTTGAATTGAAGTCTTTTTTTCTCTGTATCCTTGTTATTTTGGAGACCAATGATTGTTAAGCACCTCATTCTAGGATGGGCAGTATTCCCTAGTCAGGTGGTAAAATCCCTTATTTATGCACTGAGATATGCTAAGTTGGTTTGAATAATGGCAACTTAAAACTTTTTTTGAAATAACTTCAATATAGATTTATTTACAGGGTTTCTATCTGGATTTCTGGTTCAGATCCAGAGAACCGCTTCTTTGGCTGGAATATATAAAATAACCTGTCTGTTAGAGGGCCAATAGGCAGGCTCACCGGCAGGATGGGGCTCCTTAGTCTGGGTCAAGCCTTCCTGCCCGCCAGCCTCTGTCCGCTGCAGGGAGAAAGTGCTTTCTGGACTTCATCTACTGGGATTTTGCTGAGTCCTGATCAATTCTGGTGAAATGAAGTGCACTACCTATGAAATCCCAAAGGCTTGAAGTTTCTTAGATGTTTTTCCAAAAGTTAATAAAAATTCTTTCTTGAATTTTTACTAGGAGAACACGGAGGGGGGTGAGGACCACTTCTCAGTATACTCTCATTTCTTTTTTGAAATGGAATGTTTTCTGGACTAACTTTAGCACTTCTAAAACATTTTTGTGGAGGTTATGATATTAAAAACAATGTAAAACTCTGCAAAAATATTTCTGCAGTGACAAAAAAGGATCTGAAAGAAAGAGATTATGACCTCCTCAAATGAAAATTACCCTTTTTCCTTCTGTTGAAGTCCCATGTTGATTCTTCATCAATAATAGACTTGACACTGCTGCTGACAGCACAGTGCACACCGGCAGCCAGATCACACGTCAGTTCTGCAACTTCTACTCCCTTGGACTCAAAAACAAACAAGGCAGTGGTGAACAAGCGTCAGAAGCTACTGAACTGATATCTAATGGCACATCGAAAGAAATTACTGCAGCAAAATATCTCTTATCTGGTATTTCATCTCCAGAATACTTGAGTTTCCAGAATGGTTCCACGATAAAAGGTATCCGTAAAAGATATATTCTTTAGTTAGAAGTCAGTACCACTAAGTGCATCTGAGAGCAAGTTAGCCACAGGTAGTGCCTGATGGACTGTCTTGATTGGCTGGATCAATTGTAGAAAATGAAAGTGCTATTTTAATTGCCCAGCTACACGTTTACAAGCTCAGTGCATCCATCCTAGTGTAGACAGGGCTTGGGAGGAGATAACAGACAAGAAAGAAGAACATTATAGAAATTAAGGAGGAAGATAATGCAGAAGAGGATTGGAGAAGATTAAAAGTGGTGTCAGTGGCAATAGTAGCCACCAGAAATTAAAAGCAACAATAAGAAGTTTAATCGAGGCCTCTGAGAAAAGGAGAGAGGCAGAAAAAGCCCTGAGCTAGTGACACATAAAAAGTGAAGAGACAGTGAGAAACCTGGGCATCACTGGAACATGCCAAGCAGAGGTCCTGAGATGGGAAAAGAGGAGTCATTTAACCAACAAACTCTTCATAAACACCTATACTTCTAGGAACCAGGAATGCAAAACTGAATAATTTATGGCTCTGCTCCAAGAGGCTGTAAATTAAACCATTACATCGTGGGGACCAACTCTCCTTTTCTGCATCTAGATCACTCAGAGTTTAAGTCAGCAGAGCCAGCCATTTTGGAAAGCTCTCCAAGAAAAAAATCCAAAAGCATCTGGTCCGTAAACTGTTAATCATACAGAATAGAATGACTCACTTTTCATGGGCACTGCCTGGCTATGTTCTTACTTTATCGGGTAATAATGAAAGCATGAGAACTTCCAGGAAAGATTATCAAATTGTACACTCTTGTTTAGAGAGCTAGGAAATACTTGGATGCAGAATCTTAGTGAATGTAAAAGACAAAGCCAAAAAACCAAAACAAACACACACACCAAAACCTACGTTTAAGTAGAAAACGTTATTCCTTATAAATCAGATAATCATACACCATGGGTTGCTAGGGACAAAGTAAGTCCATGTAGTTTTAACCCCTGTATTCTATTTTTAATTTTTTAGTTATGCTGCATCTGTATTAGGGTTAGCATCAGCAGGCATCAGACACACAGACATCTGACTCCAAGATTCTGGGTAAATCATTCCCACTTGTCTAACATCAAAACTGATGAAACATTTATTTAAAAACATTTGTGGAGTTATACCTGCAAAGGTAGAACTCATGATTTCTTACATATTACAACCACATGTTAAGACAATAGACTTCAATAAAAAATTATCTTCAAACACATTTCGTATATGGGGGATTTGCTTTATCCCTCAATGCTCCAGGTTAGAGAGCCCATCGAGCATACGTTCCTTCACGAAACTTAATTTTTTTTTGAACTCTGCAGTGACCCTAAGTTTAACAGCATTCCAAATTCAGTCTACTTTGCCCACACAAGATATTGCTGCTAAGCAAACCTCTGCTCCAAAAACCTCATAAACTATGTGAGCTGCTCATTTTAGGCCTGAGGGAGTAAATTGAAGAGAGCTGGCCTGTCATACTATTTTAGACTATTTGCCATAGAAATTCAGGATTAGTTCTATATTGATGCAACCAGTCATGGTGGTGACTATATATATCTATATCTATATTTATATCTATACATGTAGTTGTGTATGTGTTGTATTCCATTATTTTTGTGACCTATTACCTTTACTTTAGTTTTTGATGACATGATTTATGTAATATGCTTAAGGTGAGTTGTAGGGGAAGACACAGGGGAGGAAACTGATTGGGTGACCTTTAAGTACCACGTACTTTACTGAAGACTTTCTCATATTATATAATTTGTTCATTCCACCACTAGTCATTGAACGCCTGCTGTGTACCAAGTACTTGACACTAAGTATAGAACAAGACCGAGATGGTCCCTGTTGTCATGAGGCTTATGATTCACATGACACCAATTAAACTGTGAGTCAGACTGATAAATACCTGATATTACTTTATGTTGATTTTGAAATCTAATATTGCCTCTACTTACTAGCTATGTGACCTTGGTCTAGTTTGCTGATGCCTCAGTTTCCTCATCTGTAAAATTGGTCATAAATAAATCAGTTGCTATCAGAAATAAATTAGAGCAAAGAACACATTTTAAAGGCCTTGCACAGTGCCTGGTACACAACTGGGAGTCCTCTCCCTGCCTTTCTCACACTAGTACCCAGTGGAATTTGTAGTTGATTTGTAAATTTGAGTAGCTGTTCTTGCCCTTATAATAGTACAGCCACCAGGGGGCAGTAGGAAAATGTACCCATTTGAATACTGTTGTAGAAATGTTTGCCTGTAGCCACTACCTATATTTTTAATGATTACTTGTATTGTGGACTGTGTGTCAGCATCTGTGGATTACTGTTCAGCCTTAGTATAGAAAAGAACAAGCTATCCCCTAATGGCAACATTTCATGTTAAGCTACCCTGAGGCAAGAAAATATTAAAACTAGATGAAGATAAGGAATTAAAACTGGATATGGATTTGAAAAGAGACAAACCTCTGTTCTACTCTAAGCATGTTGTCACATTAAGAGAGTTGCCAGATAAAATACAGAACACCCATGCAATATTTAGGATGTGCTTACACTAAAAAATTATTTATTGTTTACCTCAAATGTGATCTTAACTGGGTGTCTTGTATTTTTATTTGCTAAATTTGGTAACCCTATATATGAAGCCTTCCATGCACACATAACCCAGAACCTTCACTCTTTTAGCAATACATTCTGAGAAAAGTTTGTCTGAATAAGCAGTTCGTTAGTCAGGTGGTAGCCTATGATATTTGTCAGGTCTCCACCTATCCAGCAAAGCGGAAAACCCAGAGAGAGTGCTTCAGCCACTTTTCCAGTTTCCTAGGCTGTGGGGAGCTGACTGGAAAGCAACTATTGACGAATAAACACTTGGAGCATAGACCTTAATGAGCCAACTCAATACCAGATACAAAGAAAACTGATGATATACAGCAATAAAACATTTCATTCACTTCCAGTCGAGGCTCTAGGACTGTTTTAAACCTGTCTTCCTTCATAGTAAGCAGCAAACACATCTAAGACCTAAAAGAAATTCAGTGGCAACTCTAAAACATTAATCTGCCTCTATCATTTCTATGTATATTCATATATATGTCCTAAGTACGTGTTTATGTTTTCTTGGCCTCATAATGGGGGAAGATGCTAAGTCAGATAATTAGAGAGACTAAATATATCACTAAAACATTAATAAGACTAGAGGTTCAAAATCTTTATCAGTGATTAGATTTTAAGCCAGTATCTTTTATGTTTCTTTTAAATTCACTTCAAATTAAATTGCCCATATGCATTAGTGTAGAGAAATTAATGTAAAAATCTATTTGACTCCTGAACAATGATACCTTTTGTGTGGAATAGTAAAAATCATATTGGGCTCTGGGACCCAAAAGACCTGAAGACATGGCTATCACCTGTGGGACATTGGACAATTACTCAAACTCTCGGAATCTCAGTTTCTACATCCATAAAATAAGATAATTTTTTTTAACCACAAGTGTTTGTGTGTGTGTGTGTGTGTGTGTGTGTGTTTTGAGACAAAGTCTCACTCTGTTGTACTGGCTAGAGTGAATGCTGTGGTGTTAGCCTAGCTCACAGCAACCTCAAACTCCTGGGCTCAAGCAATCCTAGTGCCTCAGCCTCCTGAGTAGCTGGGACTACAGGCATGTGCCACCATGCCCGGCTCATTTTTTCTATATATATTTTTAGTTGTCCAGCTAATTTCTTTCTATTTTTTTTAGTAGAGATGCGGTCTCACTCTTGGTCAGGCTGGTCTCGAACTCCTGAGCTCAAACAATCTGCCGGCCTCG